>JAJGRW010004417.1:0-63670 GCA_025461045.1 Carex parvula | reverse complement strand
AAAACTCAAAACAAAACAAAAATTCGCGTTTATTCGGTGTTCGGTTTGGAAACGTTAAACATCCGAATAAAACACGAATAATTTGCGAATAAATCGCAAACCATGTTACTATACCAACAAGCACCAATTGATCGTACCATTACCAACTGGTTTGTATCAGTACCAACTGGTTCGTACCAGAAATGATACCAAAGATGGTACTGGTTTGCTAAATCATTGAACTTCAATTTCCTGACACGCCAAATAATGATAAAGTTACCAAAAAAACCTCAAACTGGCATAAATTCACAAAAATTCATAATAATTTTTTTTTAGTACAAGTAAATATTGATTGTTCTTTTTGTTCTATCTCTAATTTGGTCTAAATGGCGTTTTTACCTCAAATTGTACATAATTCAGAACTTGATTCCTAATTTGAAATAAAGCTAACTTGAAATCAAAATTTGTTTTAATTCAGAACAACCTAATTGAAGGAAGAATGGAGAAGGGCGTAGGAACCCCACGGGACCTCTAATCCTGGTCATTACAGAGAAACTTCGACCAAAACACCTAAATTAGAAAAAATGGAAAGGAGAGAACGAAAATCTAGTAAGTGAGAGTTTTAACGAGTTCGTTGCCATTGTCGAAAACCTTAACAAAGACTTTCCCCACCACCACTGATGGGTGTAAATTTAATCAGGCTAATAAAATTTATAATCCGGTTTGCTATCGAGTCAGATTACAAGCGTGTAATCCTATCGAGTAGTATAAACGAGTGTCGATCCGCAAGGAATAAGATTTAAGGTCTTCAGTGATTAAATCACAATCTTTCGAAAAGCTAGACAAAATCTGAATCAAAGAGTTGTTTTTTATCAATGTATTTGGTGAAAATTAAAAGTAAGTAAAATAAAGATAGAGATATGAATTCTTAGGATTTTGACACACAGTTGTTACTTCAATCCGCTTTGATTCTTACCTTATTTGATGTTGGTTTTCAGTTGTTGTATGAGAATTTCTAATCCAATTTAGTGATTACCACTTTGCCTAGCAACCATCCTACCAATCAAGAGATCCCGTTAAGGTTTGTCTTGATTGGTGCAACGAGATTTGTGACTAATCCAAAAGATTTCAGACTTCACTTATTGGGTACGTCGCCCTACTATCTTGGTTATATTGGGTGTCCCCATGGTAAGGCATGACAATACGACATTCGTCTGCGAATGTCGAGACTCTCATGTGTACTTTTGTTGATCCAACTAGTGGTATCTCCGGTTAAAATCTCCACCACTAATCTGGTATCTTTATTCTCCCTTAACCCAATTTGATTAGCCCAATGATGACTAACTTCAATGTGTGGCCATCGTATGACGGTCTAGACTAATAAACAAAATAAAATAAGATAGAAAGCGCAAACGTAAATGAACAATAAAACACTAAACAATGATCAAATAAAAATATATATCAAAGCATCATGAGTAACAAGGTTTACTGCCAACTCTAAGAATCTAAACTCAGCTGCTGAACGACATGTTTACAAAAAGATAAAAGATACAACCATACACGAAGTACCCTCTTACTTAATCTTTACACACTCCTCTCTTCTCACTTAAGAAAATATAAAATCAAAAGATACAAACACTACAACAAAACAAGTCTTCAGCGACCGGTATCAGAGACCGGTTTAGTCGCCGGTCGCTGAAGACCTTCTCTCAGACAATAAAAAAAATAATTAAATTGTTTTCGGAGACGACCCCTTCAGCGACCGATTTTTTCCGGTCGCTGAAGGGTCTATGTACAAAAAATGGGCAGCGCGCCATTCCTTTCCTCTCTGTCTCTTATCTCCCGCTGTTTAGGTTAGATAAAAAAAAAAATCGCGCCGCCCGAAGCCCCTCTGCCCGACCCCCCGCTGGAACCCCGACCCCAATCAGCGACCCCGACCCCGATTAGCGACCCCCACCCCGATCAGCGACCCCGCTCTCTGACCCCAACCCCGACGCTGTGACCCCGCCGCTAGAGATCGGAGTTACCCCGCCGCTGGACCTTGCTGGCCTCTCTCTGACCATGCTGACCCCGCTGACCTCGCTGGACCTTGCTGACCCCGCCGCTGGTAATTAGGCATTGGAGACCTTCACCAAGCATCGCCTCCAGGTCTGTGTACTACTTGATCTGTGTGTATGTGTGCGCATATATGTGTGTGTGTATTACAAAGTGTGATGAAAAATAGTTTCAGTGATAATCCGTACCTACAGGAGTTAACCTTAATGGGTTGCTCTCAAAATTTGGTCCAACAGTGCCAACCAAATGAGGGGGAAGACTGGCAATTCATCTCTCACATTCCTGTAATCCAAATTGATGGGATCACAATTCGTAAGCCACATATTTTAGATGTTACTGGTAAGTTTCATAATAATCTATCTCTTCAATTTTGTATCAGTGGCTTAGCCCCTATAGTCACTACCGTCTTCAATTTCTAATGCTTATCTCTGGTTGTTTCTTGCAATTTTCATTTCCAGAGTAATGGGCATGTGCTTCATGCAGTAGGACATTTCAGCTGAGAGATTGGGTACTAGGCAACTTCATGTTCGTGGTATTGAACTCATCATAAAATATTCTCTCTTTCAAGAAAAGCTAGGTAAAAGAACATCAGTTCAGTTTTTGGTCTTTTCTCTTTTGTTCTATTATTTATTATTCAAATATGGAAAAGCACCCAATTGTAAGCTGTTGTAACTTTTATATCGAAAAGCTCCTCTCAATAGTCAATAGTTCACCTGTGTATGGTAGTTAGGTTTCAGTATAAGATCCCTTAATGCTTGCTTTGTAAAGCCTTCTCCCAGTCAAAATTATCAAAATATTGATCTCTTGTTTTTGTTGCAGTGATTTGGACAAGTACAGATTTGAGCTTGCTTGGACTTGGTCTAACAGACAAATATTAATTTCAGGAAGTCTGTGTCTGATGCGTTTGTCTCAAATTAGTTTGAACGGAAAAATGCTGCCGTGTTGCAAAATAACTAATCACATTAGGTATGCAACTGATTTTTGTTCTAATTTCGTTTTCATCAGCTCTTTTTTTGTGGAAATTTAAAAATTAAACAGAGCATTTTTGGGAATGATAAAAAACTAATTCATGGCATCTACAGTTCTGTGATATGTTAGGACAAAATACCCTTAGGATTTATAGAACAGTAATGTAAGCTAATACAAATTAAGGTGAATCCAGAGACTTGGTGACTCCAACATTTCATATATGTAAAGATGAATTTTGTGTTTTTGTATCTCTTGTACATGTCAGAAATTTAGGTAATTTTAATTTGATTATTTGTATTTATCATGTAGGATATTGAAGAATAACCAGTTAACGAGGCCTATTCCTTTTCAGAGATTGTACCAATTTGATTAGTATAATTCATTAGCTTGTGTTTTTTTAGTAGTATACCATTCTTTGATTTGATCTGAATGTGATATGTTAATACTATGCTTGTAGTTTGTATATGTATGATGACATTTCATATATTAAGACATTATACTTTTAGTTTGTATATGTATGATGACATTAACATATTTTAATGAAAAAGAGGAGGGCATTAGATGTGTTCAATCATTTACAAACAATAAACTTTAATAAATTATGTTTTCATTGCTTGGTATGTTTCGTACCAATTGGGAAAAAGAAAAATAACAAAAAAAAGCATAAAAAAAAAACAACCTTCTGCTACCGATTTTGGACCATCAGAGACCGGCCGATCGGTCTCTGATGATCTTGCGTCACGTCAGCACGCAGCATCAGCGACAGAACTAATCGGTCGCTAAACGGGTCATCAGCGACCGGCGCCTGAAGTTTCAGCGACCGGTGACGTCAGCGAGGTGGTCATCAGCGACGAAGCATCTGCGTCCGAGTCATCTGCTACTGATTTCGGTCATCAGCGACCGATCAACCCATCAGAGACCGGCGAAAAACCCTTCAGAGACCGATTTGGCCGGTCGCTGATGGGTGTGAATGCTGTAGTGAAAGATGATATTTCTGTTCAGTCCAGAAGGCTTATATAGGAGTGAAGGGGTGCCTGGAGATGAGTGGAGTCCAAGTTATCTGATCTGGATACAGCTGTCAAAGAATTCACCAAAAGGCCCCTTGGGTACGGTCCGTATTGGCTAATACGGACCGTACTCCCAATGTGTTGCTGCAGGAGTTAATGTGTATTTGGCCTTCTTTGGTCCGTACTGAGGCTCTGGTCCGTATTGGCTAATACTGTCTGTACCAGAGCCTTAGTCGATGATTGCGTTTTTCCGATTGACCCAATTCTTGCTCCAAATGATGTAAAATAGCACCAAACATGGTTCTTGCACTAAAACATAAAATAGGATAATAATAACTTTTTTCACGTAATAATTAAACATAAATATGAGAAAATAAGACAAAACCTAAGCCAAAACCCTACGTAATTCACTATCAAAATGAGTTTGATCATGCCTCCCAATTTGAATTGTTGCTTGTCCTCAAGCAATGACATCCCAGCTGGTCTAAGGTCCGGTCTATGTTAAATCATACAATCTCAAGGACTTGCTACAAATTAAATTGGAACTCGGACTTGGTACAATTGATATGGCATTCAAAAATTTAGAACTTCAAAAATATTCATGACCTCTCCCTTGAACAATTTATTCACTCCACGATTGACCTAATTATGCATTCCTTAGAATAATTATTTTTAAACAATTCATCTCACAAATATCCCTAAATCCAATAGTATTAATTTCTCCTTTGATTATAAATTGACCTCTTCCAACCAATAGGAATTTTAATGATATAAGTGTTGATTTTCCTTCTCAATTGATTAGAGCAAAGTATGACAACTAAGTGTGTTAGTATATGTGATAGTTTTTGGAAAAATAAATTATGTACAAAAATCAAGATTTGAGAGGTTTTATCGAGCCTATTGGTAATCAGTCTTGTATAAGCACTCATACTTATTTTTTTATCCTCGAACTTTTTATTCTATTTTTTATTTTTTTATTTTTTTATTTTTGTATTTTTTTTGTCTTTTCTTGATTTTCTGATTTTTTTATTTTTGTATTTTTCTAAAAATTTAAAAATTACAAAAAGAAATATTTTTGTGTCACAAGTACCATGATTACACACAATTTCAATTATTCATTCTTACGAGAAATTATTGCATAGTTTTGCTAGGAGATGAGAGAAATGACTTAGAAAAAATAGATTAAGATGCATTATAAAATGAAGGCACGGATCGATGACGTGAAAAAATTTGTTTATTTTATCACACACAGATCATACAGTAAAACCGTATACAATTGTTGGAGCATTCATATACGTCTGTCTGAAAGATTTGATACTCCTCATTTTTTGAATTGAACTAAAGCAACGTTTTTGTTTTGTTTTGTCATTCAGTCAAGGTTATATATTATGAAGTTGATATTAATCATTAAAAAAAAGAATTGATGAATAATTTTACTGCTCAATTAATCATCCATCTATATGTTATCTATATGCTTTTTGTTCGAGAATTTTCAAAAAAAAAAAAAAACAACCCAGATTCTGGGCAGTTGTCTAGGAGTGAACTGTCATCTGGGCAGGCATTTAAAAAAACTGAGGATATTTCTGTAATTTTTTATTTAATTGGAGGATATGATTACAAATTTCGGCTGTCTCTGTGTTATATGTGTGCAGAGAAACGAATATAAATGTAAACAGATCCAAGAACTGCCTCTATTTCAATGCGTGCTAGCTTATTCTGATAGAGAACGGAGTAGGTCCGATGCTCATTGGACCTACTTTTAGGTTCAACAAGTATGATGACTGTCCGATCTAATTTAAGATTTGTGTGTACGAAATTGAAACAGACATGCACGAAGTTTAGAGCATTCTGCACGTTCTTAAAGCAAATTGACGGTCATTAAATCCATCAAACCAGAGTAGGTCCGATGCCCATCGGACCTGCTCTCAAGTGTTCTGATAGATCTATAGTTCTATACCATTGGATGCATCCATTGGACATTACAAAATCTACACCGATGTTGTAATATTAGTTGAGTGAGGCTACGGTGCTATGCATAGCACCGTTTGGGTCCGTGCTACGGCTCAAAATTTGACTTTTTAAAATTTTAACGGTCGATCCGAACCGTTCAACATGATTATAAGTACTTGCAAATCAAATTTTACATTTTTTTGAATTTTTTTACTATTTTTTCGAAAATCACTTGATCTGAACATTCTGGACCATCCAAAAACAGCCTATCTAAAAAAATAGTAAAAAAATTCGAAAAAATGTAAAATTTTGTTTGCAAATACATATTCATTTTATAATCATGTTGAACGGTTCGGATCGACCGTTAGGACTTTGAAAAGTCAAATTTTGAGCTGTAGCACGGACCCAATCCGTGCTATGCATAGCACCGTAGCCTCACTCACATTAGACATTAGTTTTAATATCTATATGAATTATCACTTAACTTCATCAGAATTATCAATCGATGTTAGTGAATTATCATTTAACTGTATTTCAAAATATTTTTTTTTCTTTTCTTTTATCTTTTGAAATTTTAATTTTAGTTTCTGTGTGAATTATCACTCGATGTTTAGCGAATTATTACTTCTTCAGTACGAATAATATATAGATATGCTTCAAAATATTTTTGTTTGCAATTTTTTTCATTATAATATTAATTTCCGTGTGAATATAATACTAGTTTAGTAGCTATTGGCACACTTTGTTGTTCTTAAAAAGGAAGGTAGAGGCTCAAGTGGAGATTAATTTTGGCAATTTTGTTATACAATTTGTTAGTAGTTCTGATCAAATTATTTAAAATATTATTATGTACTACAATTTGAACCAGAGCAATTTGTTTTTTTTTTAATTTAATTTGAAGTTCTGTTACAATTTGTTGCACTATTATTCGATGTTAGTTTGAATTGACGAATGTTGTAATATGTAAGAATATGAATAATGAGTAGAACTAGGGTGTTTTTAAGTTCATCAAGTTGAACTCAACTTTAAAATCTATTATATTAGCTTTAAATAACGAATCAAAACTGTTGAAATTCATCTACCTTATAAGTGATACGTCTACATGCGGAAATTTTAAATTTTGAAATTAATATTGTATAGAGTTAAGTGGTAAAAAAACGTTCAAAAAATAAATGCATTAAATTAATTTATAAACTTTCTACTTTTGACCGCATGACTTTATACTAAATTAATTCAAAAGTTTAAAAATTTTATAAGTAGATACATCAATACATTATTCGTATTTCAACAGTTTGAATTTAATATTTGAAGCAAATTTGATAAATTTTAGAGTTGAGTTCAGAAAAAAAATAGGGTTTATGGTTTAGAGTTTGGGATTAGTTAGAAATTCACATTCCCTGAGATATCTCAAAATTTGAGTTGATTTCTGAATGATCCGGACCCTTCATATTTTTAAAATACAAATCTCAAAACAACCCATTCTCTATTAGGAGTCGGGTTAAAATGGCTTATTATTTTGGTGCCCGACTCATATTCCACATTCTTATTTTTATTTTCAAAGTACAAATACTTGATCCGAACCACTCAAGATGATCTCCATAATAAAATGTGTAAGGAGACTAAATTTATAATTTGTGAAAAGATTTTACTATTTTTTTAAATTTGTATAAAATCAGAAGATTCTGGATTATCCAAAAACAGTGATTTTGTATCTATCTAAACAAATAGTAAAATAATTCTAAAATATATAAAATTTAGCCTCCATATATTTTTTAATATGAATATCATGTTGAACGATTCGAATCAGCTGTTGAAACCTTAAAACAAAAATAAATATGGAACATAGTTGGAGCACAAAACAGTAATACATGTTAACCCTACTCGGCTACTCCTCTATTAATACTAATTCCATACATCTAAATAGACACCATAATAATTTTTGCCATCAGTCTGAAATAAACTGAAAAGTTTAGTTATCTAGAAAATATAAGTTAGCATATATCCTTGTTCCGAAAATATCCAAATTAAATTAGCAAAGATCCAATTGACTCAAAATAGGACTCCTAAACTATGCTCTTTCTCAAAATGGTCTCGCCACCTCCCTATTACTACATAAACAAAATTCAGAGTCAATTCAGAACAAGAAACAAATTCATTGCTCATGCTCTCGCCAAGAAAGGAGAACCGCAGTTCCGTCGTAGAAGATCCGAAGCCAACAACAACTTTCTCTTTCCAAGTGCCCGCCACCAGTTTCATTCTGAATGTGGGCCCCAGTCGACAGTGATTCATTCTCCCCTGACCTCCTCCCTCTAGCCTCTTTGTCGCCTTCTCTTCTCTCCTCGGCCGTATCGCCTAATCGGAGTCGGTGAACTTAATTAAATGGCTCTGCAAGCTGCTACTCCCTTTGCTCCTGCTTTCTCTTCAAATTCTCGGATTAAATTCCAGTTAAAAACTGCGAGGTTGCCTATAATCCCATATGCTCGCCCTTTTCTTTCTCTCTTTTGCGCTTCTTCTTCAAATCTTCCTAGATTTTCAGGTTGGATTCTGATCAAACTGAATTTTGTTACTCGTAAGTCATAGCAGAGATACTGAATCGAAAATTAACATGATAGAGCATGCGCACCTCTTTGATTAAAAATGTCCATTGAACCCTCAAATTACATATTTTAATCTCACTGAAGCAGTGATTGATCTAATCTGGTACCAACTGGGTGCAGACGACTGAAATTAAACTGATAATATCATACTTAAAATTCCGTACTAGGTTGTACGAAAGCATTTTCAAGTGCTGATGGCTTCCTGGAGCCCAGTGAATCAGCTGATGTGGTGTGTTTTGGAGAAATGCTGATAGATTTCGTCCCTACCGTCAGCGGATTATCACTGTCTGAAGCGCCGGCTTTCAAGAAGGCCCCAGGTGGGGCCCCTGCTAACGTTGCTGTTGGCATTGCCCGACTTGGAGGCTCCGCGGCCTTTGTTGGAAAGGTATATCTTTGAATTACAAGCCGGTACAACATTAATGACACATGTCAAACTCAAATTGGTACAACATTAATGGTGGCATATGCCAATAATTGATACCAAAGTCCAGTGATACTATGCATGCTAGTACAACTGACTGCAAATAAAAGGTGCGCAAACTTTGCTAATTTTTTACCCAATAACATTAAACAGGTCGGAGAAGACGAGTTTGGTTACATGCTGGCGAACATTTTGAAAGAAAACAGTGTGAATAATAGCGGGTTGCGGTTTGACCCGGGTGCGCGCACAGCTCTAGCTTTTGTGACACTGAGAAGCGATGGTGAGCGTGAATTCATGTTTTATCGCAACCCTAGTGCCGATATGCTTCTCAAAGAGGAGGAGCTTGATCTTGAACTCATAAGAAAGGTACATTTATTTCCTGTTTTACGCCTTCTTTAGTTATTATTTTTTTAATCAAACTTATTATTTAAGTATTGATATCAGTAATATCGAATAATTAAACTTGTAAATTACTGCAACACAGACTATTTATTAGATTTTAAGCATCATCTGTTAAATCATGTCGTGTACAGGCAAAAATTTTCCATTACGGTTCTATAAGCCTCATCACTGAGCCATGTAGATCGGCACATGTGGCGGCTGCTAAAGCGGCAAGGAAGCAGGGGTTCTTTTGTCTTATGACCCGAATTTGAGGCTTCCCCTGTGGTCGTCGGCTGATAGTGCTAGAGAGGGCATACTGAGCATTTGGGATATTGCCGATATCATCAAAGTCGTTTTCTTTCTTCTTACATAATTTTTTTTTTGCCTAATTGCTCAAGTTGCTTATTGCTTAGGTCAAGTTTGTTTACTTTTTGTTAAATAGATAAGTGAAGAGGAGATATCATTTCTTACACGAGGAGAGGATCCATATGACGATGCTGTTGTGAGAAAGCTTTTTCATCCTAATTTAAAGTTACTTCTTGTGACGGAGGGGTCTGAGGGCTGTAGGTATTATACCAAGGTAATCAATTCTGAAGTACATAATTATTAAAAAAAAAAACGATTCTAAAATACCTACAATTTTTTTTTATATGTTAAAATGGAGCACAATGTAATATGGCATTTAGTTTACTAAACATATAGAAACGCTGCACTTGTCCTATAAACTGAAAATTGTCCAAAATGCCCCGCCTTATTGTTTTAACTTTTACAAATGAGAAAAAGAAATAGAGGTGATTTGGTATTTTTAAGGAAAGAAGAGATGAGGGGTACATATAACAAATGGTATATTATTTGTTTCGCATGAGATGTTGATTTTTCATAGGTTGACAATGAAATTTTTCTTTCATTATTATTATTCTATATGGTGAAACTTAGCTTAAAAATATGTGTACAATAGGAATTTAGTGGAAGAGTGCCTGGAATAAAGGTTTCTGCTGTCGACACCACTGGAGCTGGAGATGCTTTTGTTGCCGGCATTTTGTCCCAGTTGGCGTTGGATCAATCTTTAATCAAGGTACAACACAATAAATTTGTTCAATATTTTTCGAAAATGGTTGTTGCTTTAAAAATACCTACTGATGCTTGTTTGAACTTTGTGATTAATAGGATGAAGTCCGCCTAAGAGAAGCTCTTAAATTTGCGAACACATGTGGTGCTTTAACTGTGACGGAGAGAGGGGCAATACCAGCATTACCAACTCGTCAAGCAGTTCTAGATGCATTAGTAAATGTGCCTGCTTGACCATTTTTTTGTTCCGTGATATGAATTTGAAAATGAAAGTAAATTGCGGCTTGGTGAAGCGGTAGTACATAAACCGCCAGCATTAGATTTCCTTGGGGAATTAGTTTTTCCTGCTGAGAATATTTTGCCACTGTAACTATTTTATGAATTGATAATCATATAATTATAACTGCTGGCAAATGCTCTATTTATTTCATTGAGGTTGGTACTGATTCTTGTCATGCTAGTAGTACTACATTCCGGGCTGGAAAGCAAAGCAGGTCACAACGGGTTGAATGTGGTAAAAAAAAACCGGTTGCAAATTTACCACTAGTTAGTGATTTGATCTGAGATTTTGGGTTGGCATCTTTGTATCATCCGTCTCTAATGGCAAATGTAAATCAGACCTTGTGCTGTTCATAGTGCCGATTTCTCAGTTCATCATCGTATCACTTTCCCTTAGGGAGATATTTTCTGATACGGAACTGCTTTATGTTCACTTCAGTTTAGTCTCTTCTATGTTTTTTTGATAGAACGAGTTTTGAGTACAACAAGACTCCAGATATGCTAGCTTCTGTTTTGGGTTCTATAATTTTATTGCTTAGAGCATTTTTTATCAATTTGAAACCCAATGTAAGGAGAGTCACTTGTACAGTTATACCAAAACAACAAATAACACAAAAATCTGTGCACCACCACCCAATTGTTACTTCTTTTTTTTTTTTTCAGATTGCCACCTAATCTGATTTCTTGAACCTCAGTGCCTGAGATGAACTGTAGTCTATACAGTCAATATTTTTTTCTTTTCTTTTTCATTTAGAGAAAGAAATCTAAAGAGCGACTCGCATTGGTAATGAAGTTCCCGGCCCCGGGCCATCTTGCAAAGACCAATGCAATTTTACTCTCATACCCAACTGCCTCTGATCATCTCCACGTGTTACCAGACTCAGGTACCATGAGTGGTCCAATTTTTCAGAAAATTTCCATGTTGTCCGGCGCTGTGCCATATCACCGGCTATGTCAGTTCAGGTTCAGGTCCAGTCTGGGCCTGATTTCACAAGCTACGGTTACAATCCACCACTGTGCAAAGCGGACTGACGTCCCGATTCTAGTACAAGCATGTATCTATTTGAATTTGAAAATGCTTTCCCAGTGGCAAATGTGATGTATAGATCAGCTAGCACTCATCAGAAGTTGCTCTTGGCATATATTATGTCAGTGTTAGAGTCCTCGTCCAGTAAATCTAGCAAATGTATTCGAAGATTTCATTTACTTTGATGGAAAAAGGAATAACAAAAATTTAGTTTGTTAGGGGTTAGATTCCTTGAGTTGCATCAATAAAAATTTATCTGAACATTCTCTCCAAATCAAGCTCACTAAGGCCCGGCCCAAGTCACATTAATTTCATTTGCTATGTTGGTTAAAAAAAAAGTTCATTTTCAACTGTTTAAGTGATTAGTTGTAGACCAGACTGAAAAATTAACTCTCTAATTTAAAGTAGGAATTAGGACAACAAAGTAGAAAAATGTATAAAAGAAATTCATAATATTGCATTACCAAAATTAAGCTGTTGGTAACTTCTTTTATTATGACAGATACTCGAAGCAATAGCAAAAAAAATATGTGTATGAATGTATTGACATGATTGATATTGAAACACAGAAACAAACTATTAGAAATTAAAACCAAACATTTATATAATTTGCTTACTATCATGTGATTGTTCTAAGTTATCACTTAGGTGATCGAGATTCTGAAAATTCACATGTTTTCTGAATTGAGATGATTGCAATGTAGGTGTGATTTTTTAGGGAAAAAAGAAAGGTAAGAAATATATTATTTTTGACAAATAAATAAAAGAAAAATGATAGCATGTAGGGGTGTCAATGGTACCTTTTTAGGGCCGTTTACCCGCACCCGTATCGTATTCGATAAGGCGGGTATGGGTAAGGTTTTTTTCATTAACTTATCGGGTATGGGTATGGGTAAGAATTTTTTTTTGTTAACCAAATGGTATGGGTATGGGTAATGACGGTTTCGTACCCGTTTACCCTGTAGGGTAATTATAAAATCTAAAATTATACATAGTAGTTATGTGTTTTTGTTATTTGTAGTGTATGTCTTTGGTTATAAGAAATATGTCAAAATATTACTTTTATTTACATGTTTGTTATTTAGTTAAATAATTGAATTTATTCGATATAGATATTCGTGTTTCTGAAGTTTCTTGATTTATAAAAAATAATTTAGGTTGGAATTGATTGCATATTTATTTTTACTTTTATTAGTAATGCAATTACATATTGTGAACTGAATGAAGTTTGATGTTCTATTTGTAAAATATAATAAATTAATTATTATATTAGATATTATCCATATTTCACCCACTACCGTTGCGTTACCCGATAATATTAACGGGTAAGGATAGGGATAGGGTACGGTCAATTTTATGGGTAAGAGTAGGGTATGGGTAAGATCAATTTTAAAATGGGTATGGTTATGAAAATACCTTCCACCCGACCCGTACCGTACCCATTGACACTCCTAATAGCATGGTTGTTGGCCCATTTCAGTAATTAAGAGTGCATCACAGAAATAAATACATCCTTAGAAGATGAATTAGCTCAAACATTTAGATGTAAAACTCTACAATTCTCTATTAAATATTTAGATCTTCCTTTACATGATAGGAAACTTAGTTTTAAATATTGGAGATTCTTTGTTGATAAAATAGAAAAAAGTTACAAAATTGAAAATGTCAACTCTTATCTTTTGGTGGAAGGCATACACTTCTTAATTCTATTTTGTCAGTTGCTCCACTATATGCATTATCTCTGTATAAGATACCTAGTACAGTCATCAAATATATTGACAAAGTCAGATATAGATTTTTGTGGCAAGGAAGTGATAAAAGTAGGAAAAAAATATACTCTAATCAAATGGTCTAAAGTGTGCTTATCTAAAGAGTATGTGTTCGCATTTTTCTATAGCTAATTATGAACTCTAATACACCTAATTTGATTGCAAGTATACAATCTTGCCTAGTAGTAGTTCGGGTGTCGAATCCACAGGGACAACTCGTAAAGTACTGGTTCTCACCAATTTATTAAGCTAGACAGACAAAGTTTGAGTTGGTTTCTAAATCTAATTAAATCGAAAGAAGCAAATAATAAATGTCTTGGGTCTGATTCAAGTGTAGGAGTTCTAGGGGCTTCGGCATTCCTATCCACTAGGGTCTCAATCTACTCGATTCGTGTTTCTAAATCATGCGTAGGTGTTCTGTCTAAAGTGATAATAGCGTGCACTTCACGGTTAAGTACTTCGGGGCTAATATCGTACTTTTAGGTTACCTCGGACTTCTCGGTTAAGTACTTCGTCCTAATAACCTATTCTTTACTCTTTTTGTTTGAGAAGTTAATGCAAGTGATTTTTAGTCATTGAATAAATTCCTAAATCCATGTATCGGAGGAGTAAGGTTAAACCACACAATCCATGCATAAATCAAGCATTAAAAGAGTAAATCGCTAATAGTCAATAAAAACCACAAATCGAGTAAGATAGAGTGCACCTAGTTTCAAGTTTTACATGATCGCCCCTAGAGAGGAGATTAGCCTCTCATATGGGTGCGAATAGTTACAAATGGAATAAACAGATTGTTATCAAAGTCTAGAGAAAGAAAAATAGAGTAGAGAATACAAATCCAAACACAAATCTCTTCTCCCTTGAGTTCCTCTTTCTCCAAATCGCCCTAGATCTGAAACCCTAGCTCTTGAGATCATTCCCAGCTGAAAAGGAAGTGTATAATGTCGACCCCTTTCATTGGAGAAGGAGGTTCGGGCTATAAGCATGATTCTGGGCCTGTAGCAGCCCAAAATTCGGAAGCAGTGAAGAAATTGCGGGTTGCAATAAATGGTGCAAAATTGTGACAGTGAGCTGTCTAGTAGAAGTTCTGTTATTGAGGGCCGCAATAATGGTATTGCGGGTCGCAATTTTTCTCTGATTCTTGCCTCTACGTGCCGTCTAGGTTCCGATCGTGTCCGGACTTGCTCCAAATTATTCCCATTTGCTTCTAGTACCTGAAAATACATGAAAACATCGCAGCATCTCGAACTTAGTGCAATATCTAAACTAAATGGCTTTAAACCAATAAAAAGGGGATAGATTTAGAGACCAAATCCTACCAAAAAGATATATGAAATTTAGGCTTATCAATATGGTGGACTAGGAATTTTATATTTAAAACATATGAACTTAGTATTGTTAGCTAAATGGTGGTGAAAGTTTAAGGACCACAACTTCAGTAGCAAATAGAAAACATTGATCACTTATTTATATATAGTCATAATCATTCCAATGTACCTCCTCTTTTTTATCAGAAATTGTGAAATTAGAACAACTGGATCAATGTAGTGTTAGATATACACCTGGAGAACAATTAGTAGTTAGATTTGGGGAGATTTATGGTATGGAGATGTCAGTAGCATATTTTCAGTTTATGAAGTGTGTACCAATCAAAATGTATTACTATCTGATGTGATTAATTCTCAGGGCCATTGAGTTAAGTTTAGAAGAACACTCACATGATTGATCAGATATAATGGGCTCAAATCTTGCACATTATTAGCACCATCTCTTTTACACATACACATGATAGAATCTCATGGAGATGAGAAAATACAAGGAGATTTACAGTTCATTCATTATACAAAATGTTAATATTTAGAGGAGTCAATGTAGATAACCCTATAATATGGTGGAATATTTCTATTCCTCAAAAAATAAAAATCTTTATGTGGTTAACATGTAGAAAAAAAATTCTTACTAAAGACAAGAAGTAAAGAAGGTTGGGTTGGAGATACAAAATGCAAATTTTGTACTCAAACTGAAACAATTGATCACATGTTTTTTGTCACATCCCGAGACAACTTGCCACGTATTTCAACGTAAGGCGTATTGCCATCACATAGATTATCAATAACAATATAATAAAAGTCACATTTATTTCATAAGCAAAAGGATTCTACAAACGATCATGACAGACACGACTAGTAAAATAAGCACTGCCATGCCTGTTCAATGTATCAATTATATTTAAAATAGAAACTAAATCAACAAGTGGCATATTATTCTTTTCAGAATCTTTCCTCTTTAGCTCACTCACGACCTTGCTCAGTTCCTTCATCTTCATTACTTGAAACCCACATAAAAGTGAAACGGGTGAGAGGTTCGAACATTCTCTTAGTACGGGATTTAGTTCTAGCCTGGAGTTTGTAAAATCTACTTAATTCTCACAAATATGACATAGATAAAATAAATGCACAAATATCTCTAATACAATGCAATCCTACATATTTAAACCATCATTCACTTTCAAGTTTCTGTTAATCTATTTCATTTGCCTCACTAGACGGTGAATTCATATACCGCTAGGTCTTGGCTATGAAAATGACCGCTTCTGCCTACAGTCATGTCTGTGATAGGACAGTTTCCGCTTACAATCTCGTCTGTAAAAGGACCGCTTTCGCCTACAATCACACCCATGATAGGACCGCATCAGCCTACAATCACATCCATGACAGGACCGCTTTCACCTACAGTCACTTTAACGAGGGGTCTAGTCGAACATCGGAACCAATGTATACATCCCGATACGCAAGCATATCGGCCCCAGTTCACTTTAATTTTATGTTCATTTCACGTTCATTCATTTAACACATTTATTACGCATGTCATAGTCAACACATCCTATTCACACAAGTCCATTGATCAAACAAATAATCCTATCTTAATATTCTCTAACAAAGTCAAATGGTTGTTCGAATTCAACATGCATAATCCTACTATATGAAAATAAATACAAATAAAACGATAAGTAATAATTTTACAAAGTCCAGAAAAGCTGCACCTGTTGTCGTGGGGCAGTTCACCATTGTCTCTATGTTTCTCCTTACTTCGGCACTCAGATCTAGACCACGGAACATGATTTCTTATTTAATATTTAAGCAAGTTTCTAATTAAAAAAAAAGTATGTTGTTAAAATAATATATTTTTAAGTTTATGATCTGGGTCATCCGTAAAATCCAGAAATATAATCGTTACTCTCAAATAAGACAATTATACAAATTGTTTTTCATAAACAAATATAATTTAATCATTGGTAAGTATTTAGAACTAGACTTCTTACAATAACAATAATTCTAGGGTCATCGGTGAATAAACTCTCAAGGTCTTTGATAAAAAAATTACTCTTTAATTAAAATAATAGATCCAATTCAAAAATAAGTCTCCGACAATAGAAATCATTATATTTATAAAATTAATTCGGTGAAAATTAAGATGTTTGCTTTAACAATTTATATGATATAGAAATATAATGAATAAACATTTTCTAATTTGCGGATCCCACCCAATTTGTATTGCCGATCAGAATTTATCTACTATACCAGAGTTTGCTCAAATTAAATTAATAAAAATAGAAGAATAAATCAAGTTTCTTGAAATCAAATAGTGAATCCGAGGATTTTTATAAACGTAAATTCAGATTATTGCTACAAACTATGCTAAATCGGGCCTTTTATTTTGAGTAACTTATTTAAAATATTGGTCTATAAATAAAAAATTAATCCATTTAATGAAGGAGAAATATATAAACTATTTACGTTGTATCTTAATTTAATATTTCAATTGCGTGACGTTACATTATTACGAACTGAAATTCAGATTGAGTTCGTATCTATATTTATTCCTTAATTTACGAAGTGTTACATTTTTGAAATGCACGTACTCCACTCAACAAATATGGTTTTAAATGTGTAATATCTTTTTATTTCCAACAATAGTCTTCTCTAAAAAATAGTGGCCTTTGCAAAAAACACTGGCCAAACATCATAAACAAGTTTTTTTTAATAATTTTTAGTGGTATCACGGGGCGGGGATTAATACACCCTAATCCGGAATCTTGGTTTGGGGTGTGACAGTATCTGTCAGACCATTTGAAAACATCGTAATGAGTTTTGCTTCCAAAATGTACAAGTGAAAACAGGTCGACAACTTATTTTTACTGACTATCTCTTTAATTGAATATTGGACAAGCAGCAAGAGGACTAAAAAGAAAACTAAGGAAGCAACATGTGATTGGATACCAAATGAAGATATATTGGAGGCTATTCCCTTCGAGTCTGGATGCCTGGAGATGATCAGCTGGTACCGCATCAAACTGGCGATACTCCTCCACCTCCTCCTCCATCTTCTCTATCACCTCCACCAATTTGAAGTGTTGTGACTCAAGATAGTCAAGAGTTATATAGCATAAGTATCTAGATATTAGAAGTTAAATAGGGCTAGACTAAGCATGCAGAAGCACTTTTGAGCTTTATGCGTTTTGTTTCCTTGCTTGCACACAAGAGGTTCCTATTATGATACTTGGTGTTTAGATTCATGACCAGTAGTCTTTTGGAGAGCTTTGATTATGTTAGCTCTAAATAGTTCCTCCGTTTTGTAAGTTAATTCTGTTTCGTAATGAAACTAGGTTTCGGTCTTCTTAACAACCAAAAAAGAGTGCATCACAGTTAGGGGTATTCATTGGGTCCGGTTTAAGTCGGTTTTGAAACCGAACCGAATTAGTTTGGACCAAATAGTTTGTTTGGTTTACTTTTTTTAAATTGAATTATAATTTCGGTTCGGTTCGGTTTGAAACATTTTCAAAACCGAAATAACCGAACCAACCGAACTTTTATATATTATGAATTTGGTCCGGACGTCCCGGTTTAAATATTTTAATCAATTGCTTTAAATACTTCGGTTATTTCTTAATATTCCGGTTTATTTCTTAATATTCTAGTTTATTTCTTAATATACTTTGATTATTATAAATCAATTGCTTTAAATAAAAAAAATTAATATATTTTGGTTTGAACCGAACAAACCGAAATAAAACTTTGGTTCGGTTCGGTTCGGTTCGGTTCGGTTGCAATGCTAAATCGGTTCGATTCGGTTCTATTTTAGAAACCGAATTATTACTTTGATTTGCCTAATTCGGTTCGGTTTCAACTGAACCGAACCGATGAACACCCCTAATCACATTCAGAAATAACCATGAAAACTATAACAAATTAATATCCACAAAAGTATCACTTCTTGTCGATAATGAGGTCGAACACATAAAACTAAATAAAACAGTCAACTGTTCAAAAATAGTTTTCTAGTTGTTTAAATGACTTTATGGAAGTTAGATCGCTTATAATCCAAATTATTCTATGTTAAATTTGGGTTATGCAAGCTTGATCCAGTGTTATCTCAGTCGATTTAGATATATGTATGAATGGTTATGTTGTGGTTAAACAATATGTCTAGTCGCATATCAATTTAGGGGAGATTTAATTCTAAGTTGTAATTTAGTAGTAGTGAAAAATTTGAGATATCTTTTTAGGTTGGAATTAATTATTAAAATATGACCTGATATTTGTAAATAATTTTGATAGAATCTGGAATTATAGGCGTAGTAAGATGATGATTGGTATTGTCTTTAAAAAAATATAGGTTAAAATTTTGTAAATATGTGTGTAATAAAAATAAAATGTCGTCGAGTAGCTATACAACTTTTTTTTTTTTTTGGAAAATAGAAGAGAAAGAACAAAACCATTTTGAAAAAGAAAATACAAAAGCAATATGATAAATGCCTTTGTTTAAGATTGTACAAACTAAATGATTTTATTCATACTTTTCATAAGGTATAGTTCTGTTATCTAACAATATTCACAATTTTTAAATGATTCACAATTATATATTTTCTTTGCTATTTACAGACTGTTTATGTTTTCTATATTATATGCCGATGAATTGGAGGGAACTACACAATTTTTTTTTTTTTTTTGAAGGTTGGAAGTTTTTAAGGTCCAACAATTTGATTGACCATAAAAAAATTATTTACAAGAAACTACACAATTTGTAATTAAGTATTTTATAATGAAGTGTCTTGTACAAGTTTACATACAATTGAGATGTTGGAGGAAACAAATGAAGGTAGAATTTCTTTTACCTTTCTTCTCCTTTTATTGGGTTTTACATGTTAGGACTCTAACAAAATGCTTAAGCTTTGTAGTTAATTAAAATCATGTATATTTGAGTAGTCACAAAAATAATTATAGGGTAGTATATTATTGAATAGTAATACTTTTATCAAGAGGAAAACAATAACCTATGTACACAAAATTTCAGATCAACCATTCGGAGACCATGATTCGTTACGGGCTTCTTTGCGATGCGATCAACACGAAAACAAACTTAATTGGATGTCGATATATCCATTTAGTTTTTTGCAAATTGCACATGCAGAAAACAAAAAGGTATAATTTAAACAATATTGTTTGTGCACATGAGATCCTTGTATGGTGAAATGGAGTAAAACTGAAACAGTAGTTTTTTAAATTAGATTTTGAAAAAAATCTTTGGAAAAAAAGAAAGGAGAAAATATATTTTATACCAATAAAATAAAATAATGTGTTCCTTATTTTCTACTATGTCTATATGGAAAATGAAAAATGATATTATCAAGGGTGAGAGTGCTATTGACAAAATAAATGGATAGAAGTGACAGAATGAAATTCAATGGCAGTATTCAAATGATAGGAATTGTGTTTGTGTTACTTGTGTAAGTGATGTCAAATTGTCTATTAAAGATCATGCTGTAATTTTTCAAAATATTTTTTTTCAGAGTAATAAATTGTAAATGTTATCCATGTCAGCATGACCAAGTATTATCTTTCCCAAACGAATTCAATTATTTTGCCTTACCCAATTTATCAGAAAAACCAATTAACTCTGGTGAATAAATATTTATTTATTTATTTATTGTTTTGTTCAAGCAAATCCAGGCCGTGATTTGGGCCACAAAGATTTCAAAGTTGGGCCCAACACAAATAAATCTCGTTTTGACTCCAAAATTTCGGCAATTTTTTTTATTTTTTTTTATTTTGTATGAATTAAGAGTAATTCATGGATCTGTTGAGGCACAATTCCGTAAAACAAGGGAACTTCTAAAAGATAAACCCCACCTAGATTATATCATCGCAATCCGTACTTTTTTAATTAAATATGATATCTATTAAATATGTATATATTATCTTTAGGACACTTATTGTCCACTAATTGAATAATGCCTGTCTCCTATCTGTTGACCATCGGGTTAAGAACGAATTGCATTCTCAACTTTATCCAACGGCAACACCTAATTAGCCTAGATCAAATTAACAATGGCGTTTAAAGATAGGGTATAGATCAAAGAAAAGGGAATTGGAACTTTTTTTCTGTCACTTCTAAAGTTGGTAAGTCTCTTCCTTGAGCCATTCATCGGACAAAAAGAAGGAAAATGTTTTTGCTTGATTTGAGTAAATATTGGAGGTCAAGCCATCAAGCTATTTAATATTCATAAATAATTAGTTTTTTTCGGATTTTGAATCTGAAATTTAGTAACACATATAGCATTGTCTTTGTCACTAGATCAAAGACTGATTTTCTATTTTTAAAAGAAAATGCAACACATGGATTTACTAGGAGGTCATCCCATCCTAGTACTACTTCTGTCCAAGAACACTTAATTACGGAGTTCCGATAGAATCCAGGTGCTTTACGGAGTTCCGATCAGAGTTCCAATGGGATCCATATGTTAAGTCTAGATAACTAAGTAGTATCAAAAAGTACATCAACATCATGAAAATGATGTGTAATAAATAATATTATCATCAATTTTAGATGATCTTCCTATTATTTATGAGAGGAAGATAGAGAGAGGGCCTATACACCCATCTTAATAGAGATTGAGAAAGTGTTAAGATATCATTAATATTTTTCATTTCGTTGTTATCATTATTTTAATATTTGTTTGTATTAGATGATTATGTTTAAATTAAATCAACAAACTTCATTATTAGTTTCTTTTTGGAAAAAGAGAGGGTGAAAGCGAAAAGCGAAGATGCATATTTTAATATTGAATTATTTAGTTGTTGAGTGTAGTATACTTTGAATTTTTTTGTTAGATTAATTATTGTGTATCACTTTTATAATACTTCATGAATAATCTGTTGATTTCCAGAGTTTGAGAGAGTATAAAAGAATTCAGATTTCCCCCTGTACGTAATAGGGAATATTTTAGAATACCAGATCTGTGACCGGTTCTTTTTAACTTGGCACAAATCTCAAAGCCCAATAATACTGCCCCTACACTAGCTCGAATCTCAAAGTAGCTGGAAGTTAAGCTCAAACAGTAAGTGATCAACATTATCTTGAGCCTCTCAACTTAAATTTCTTTTGAGAACCTTTGCAGAGACTGTGAAGTCGTAAGGGAAAATCAAACTCTCAACTTTTTTCTAACTAACTGTGCTTTTACCTCTCGTTTCTCCTCACTTTTAATTTAATGGTTTGAGAAGAGAGATGAAGACAATAAATTCTAACGTTTTCTTTGTAGTTGTCGCGTTGACATAGAATTCAAATCCGATTAAATGCAAAAAACGGGCAATAATTAATGCGTGATGAAGTCTATTTTGATAATTAAAAAAGATGCTTTTCTAACACGGAGAAATTGGATGAACAATTGGACTAAGAATGAAAATATTGATTTCATGTAAATTTTTTTATGAAGGTAACCTAAAAAATTATGCCTTGCCTAAAGTACCATCATGCTATCATAGCATATCATCTAAAAGGATTCAAATCAGGTAAGTTAGATTTGATCGTTTAACTTAAATTTACACGAATCTTAAGCGGACACTAAAATTGAAAAGTAATGGGATAGAATAGACAGGAATAAAAAAAGATGCGAAATGAAATCATAATAGGTAGCAATAAGCATTCAATTAATCAAAAACAGAATCAAGGGAAGCAGTCATGCAGCAATCATAGCACGCACATCAAGGAAATCAAGGAGGGGAGATGTGGGGCCCTGGTGCAGATAGATTAGATGGCATCATGGCAAGTCTGAGAAATGGGAATGCGACATTTTGTCGACACGAGCCCGAGTTCTCGCTCTCTGCATCGCCATTAAATGAAAACATTTGCACCTTGTTTGTACTTCCATGGCTCCATCGCATTGGATTAAATAATTTGTTGACTTGTACGAATCTCAGAACATCTTTTTACGTCTATTATTACTGTTTCCTAATGGGCCGATTAAATTGGGCCGTCTAGTCTGCTGTGATTTTACCAATCCATGGCCATGGGGGAAGTTAATCCTCTTTTCTATTATTCCTCTAGGAAGAGACAGGTATTAACTGATTTCATTAGTAAATATCAAATTGATATGGTGGTCATACAGAAAATTAAAAAGGAAGATTTTAGTAATAGAATTCTTAGATCTTAATCCAATAAACTTGATTTATGGCTTTATGTCCCTTCTATTAGTAGATCAGGGGTATCCTCTTTGGAAGAGATAGCAACAAAGTTGATATTATATCACATAGCATACATAAATTTTGTTTAGATATTCACTTAGGTAATATCAATCTATAAGATTCTTGACTATAAAGGTATTTTAGTAGAAGAACCTTTGTTATAGTGGTCAATACCTGTACCTCTAAAATAAAAATCTTTATGTGGTTGACATTTCACAATAGAATCCTCACCAAGATTAATCTGAGAAAAAAAGGCTGTGAGGGTACTGTCACTTGTGTGTTTTGCTCAAGTCCGGTATTGGTTAGGCAAAAACCAGTTGTATTATTCACAATGGTATACAATGAAAAAATGTTTTCTCCTTTGCTCTGACATTACCAGTTAAAGAAAGAAGTACATTCTTATTAGTATTCAGTGCTGCTTGTTGGACTATTTGGAAACATAGAAATGATATTTGCTTCAGAAATTTACAACCTAAATCAGTCTAGAAGTATAATTTATCTCATTATCTCTTTGGTTCATTACTGGACATGCAGCAAGAAGGCCAAGAAGAAAGTTCAAGAGAAAGCTGATCAATGGATACCAAATGAAGAGGTTATGGATGCAATTCCATTGAAGGTGATCTGGCCTGGTGAAGAGGAAAGCATGTCATTTCATGAAGAAGACTCAGACTAGTGATTTTTAACAGTGTTTTGTTTTGGTACTGTATAGTGTTAAGGATGAATGCTCTTTAGTTAAGGTGTTAGTAGAGGCTTAGTGAGCAACTGCCTTTTTAACTAAAAATTATTCTCTTTTTAAAAAGAACATTTGAGAGAGAGGTCATATAATGGAGATATTTAATTCAGATTCATAGTTGTAATTGTTTACTCTTTTTTTTTAATGAACCATCTATTAATTCTCTATTTTGGATTCTATAGTATAAATTTACTTTACTTACATATTAGTTAAAGAGTGAGTCTATGGTACTATGCATAGCACAGATTGGTCCATACTACAGATCAATATTTTAGTTTTCAAAATCCTAACGGTCGATCCGAACCGTTCAACCTAATTTCATATGAATATCTAGTGGGCTAAATTTTCTATTTTTTAGAATTTTTTTACTATTTTAGATAGATAGAAAATCACTGTTTTTGGATGGTTCAGAATTTTCAAATCAAGTGATTTTCTACCTATCTTAAATATAGTAAAAAAATTCTAAAAATAGAAATTTAGTCTGCAAGTACATATTCATGTGGGGATCACATTGAACGGTTCGGATCGACCATTAAAATTTTCAAAATGAAAATATAGCTCCGTAGTACGGACTAATCGTGCTATGCAGTACCATAGACTCACTCTTATTAAATCTGGATGAGTTGATGTTTGAATTATTTTAATAATGTCATGTATCTGTATGAATTTAAATTTCTCACGAATGCAAATTTTATCATGTATTTTAAGGATTGAACTTGATATGTTCATGAACACTTGTTATGTAACAGTATTAATTTGATGTCATTGATTGGTCATGCTTGTCATGACCGATTGTGAGACTCAAAAAATTTAATTGCAATTACAAAAAAAGATAGAGAAAAACATATATTTCGTCTTTTTATACATGTGGAGGTAATGATTATATTATAGTTTAACCATCAAAGTATGAGATAAGGCAGATTAAACAATAAGAATAAAATCTGAAACAGATATCATGGCCGGAAGAATGGTTAATCCTGTTTTATTTACTAAATATGCATGAGATGAGCAGTTAATCACGCTGGGGCCATTAATGAGACTGAGTAGCGGGCCCACTTTCTGATTATTCCCGTGAAACAGGCATAGATGATAGATAGCTATGGAAGCCTATCCGGGAATAAGTAAATAACCACCCCTCCAGGAGTCACAATCCCAAATTTCGGATTCCTCTTTGCCTTGTGTTAAATAGAAATATGCAAAGCATCTTCTAGAAAGAGATCCCCTACTCTATATACCATACATACATACATACATTAATTAATCTATAGCTCCGTTAATTTTTCTCTCAAAATAGAAATTCCTTTCCTGCAAAGAAATTATGAGGGATGCTTATGTGCATACAAGGATCTATTTGTAAAATGAGCATATTTTCATTTTCAAAGTTCAAACAGTCGATCCGACCGTTCAACATTATCTCCATATTAAAATGTACTTGGAGGTCAAATTTTACATTTTTTTGAATTTTTTTGCTATTTATTAAGATGGGTACAAAATTCAAGGTCTGAATTGACGAGTTTTGTAAAATACTTAATAAATAGTAAAAAAATTCAAAAATGTAAAATTTGACCTCCAAGTACATTTTATATGGAGATAATGTTGAACGGTCGGATCGACTGGTTTGAACTTTGAAAATGAAATATGCTCATTTTACAAATAGGTCCTTGTATGCACAGAAGCATCCCTCATAATTTCTTTTGCAGGAAAGGAATTTCTATTTTGAGAGAAAAATTAACGGAGCTATAGATTATTAATGTATGTATGTATGTATGTATATAGAGGTAGGGGATCTCTTTCTAGAAGATGCTTTGCAATATTTCTATTTAAACACAGGCAAAGAGGAATCCATGAAATTTGGATTGTGACTCCTGGAGGGGTGGTATTATTTACTTATTCCCGGATAGGCTTCCATAGCTATCTATCATCTATACCTGTTTCACGGGAATAAATCAGAAAGTGGGCCCCGCCTACTCAGTCTCATTAATGGCCACAGCGTGATTAACTGCTCATCTCATGCATATTAATTTAGTACAAATAAAACAGGATTAAACCAGTCTTTCCGGCCATGATATCTTGTTTCAGATTTTATTCTTATTGTTTAATCTGCCTTATCTCATTCTTTGATGGTTAAACCTATAATATAAATCATTACCTCCACATGTATAAAAAGACGAAATATATTTTTTTTCTCTATCTTTTTTGTAATTGCAATTTAAATTTTTTTGAGTCTCACAATCGGTCATGACAAAGCATGACCAATCAATGACATCAAATTAAATACTGTTACACAATAACAATTGTTCATGAACATATCAAGTTCAATCCTTAAAATACATGATAAAATTTGCATTCGTGAGAAATTTAAATTCATACAGATACATGACATTATTAAAATACATTCAAACATCAACTCATCCAGATTAACTAAGAGTGAGTCTATGGTACTATGCCATAGCACGAATTAGTCCGTACTACGGAGTCTATTTTCATTTTGACAAATTTTAATGGTCGATCCGAACCGTTCAATGTGATCCCCACATGAATATGTACTTGCAGACTAAATTTTCTATTTTTTAGAATTTTTTTACTATATTTTAAGATAGGTAGAAAATCACTTGATTTGAAATTCTGAACCATCCAAAAACAGTGATTTTCTATCTTTCTAAAAATAGTAAAAAAATTCTAAAAAATAGAAAATTTAGCCCACTAGTATATCCTCATATGAAAATTATGTTGAACGGTTCGGATCGACCGTTAGAATTTTGAAAACTAAAATATTGATCTGTAGTATGGACCAATCCGTGCTATGCATAGTACCATAGACTCACTCTTTAACTAATATGTAAGTAAAGTAAATTTATACTATAGAATCCAAAATAGAGAATTAATAGATGGTTCATTAAAAAAAGAGAGTAAACAATTACAATTATGAATCTGAATTAAATATCTCCATTATATGACCTCTCTCTCAAATGTTCTGTTTTAAAAGCGAATAATTTTTAGTTTAAAAAGGCAGTTGCTCACTAAGCCTTCTACTAACACCTTAACTAAAGAGCATTCATCCTTAACACTATACAGTACCAAAACAAAACACTGTTAAAAATCACTAGTCTGAGTCTTCTTCATGAAATGACATGCTTTCCTCTTCACCAGGCCAGATCACCCTCAATGGAATTGCATCCATGACCTCTTCATTTGGTATCCACTGATCAGCTTTCTCTTGAACTTTCTTCTTGGCCTTCTTGCTGCATGTCCAGTAATGAACCAAAGAGATAATGAGATAAATTATACTTCTAACTGATTTAGGTTGTAAATTTTGAAAGCAAATCTCATTTCTATGTTTCCAAATAGTCCAACAAGCAGCACTGAATACTAATAAGAATGTATTTCTTTCTTTAACTGGTAATGTCAGAGCAAAGGAGAAAACATTTTTCATTGTATACCATTGTGAATAATACAACTGGTTTTTGCCTAACCAATACCGGACTTGAGCAAAACACACAAGTGACAGTACCCTCCCAGCCTTTTTTTCTCAGATTAATCTCGGTGAGGATTCTATTGTAATGTCAACCACATAAAGATTTTTATTTTAGGGGTACAGGTATTGACCACTATAACAAAGATTCTTCTACTAAAATCCCTTTATAGTTAAGAATCTTATAGATTGATATTAACTAAGTGAATATCTAAACAAAATTTATGTATGCTATGTGATATAATATCAACTTTGTTGCTATCTCTTCCAAAGAGGATACCCCTGATCTACTAATAGAAGGGACATAAAGCCATAAATCAAGTTTATTGGATTAAGATCTAAGAATTCTATTACTAAAATCTTCCTTTTTAATTTTCTGTATGACCACCATATCAATTTGATATTTACTAATGAAATCAGTTAATACCTGTCTCTTCCTAGAGGAATAATAGAAAAGAGGATTAACTTCCCCCATGGCCATGGATTGGTAAAAATCACAGCAGATTAGACGGCCCAATTTAATCGGCCCATTAGGAAACAGTAATAATAGACGTAAAAAGATGTTCTGAGATTCGTACAAGTCAACAAAATTATTTAATCCAATGCGATGGAGCCATGGAAGTACAAACAAGGTGCAAATGTTTTCATTTAATGGCGATGCAGAGAGCGAGAACTCGGGCTCGTGTCGACAAAATGTCGCATTCCCATTTCTCAGACTTGCCATGATGCCATCTAATCTATCTGCACCAGGGCCCCACATCTCCCCTCCTTGATTTCCTTGATGTGCTTGCTATGATTGCTGCATGACTGCTTCCCTTGATTCTGTGTTGATTAATTGAATGCTTATTGCTACCTATTATGATTTCATTTCGCATCTTTTTTTTATTCCTGTCTATCTATCCCATTACTTTTCAATTTTAGTGTCCGCTCTAAGATTCGTGTAAATTTAAGTTAAACGATCAAAATCTAACCTTACCTGATTTGAATTCCTTCTGGATGATATTAGGGCTGCAAACGAACCGAACCGAATCGAACTTACTCTCAGTTTGAGTTTGATTTGAATTAATTTCGAACAAACTCAATTTCGAATCGAATTTTTTACGAACTACGATTTTTTTGTGCCGCCCTAGATGATTGTATGATAGCATGATGGTAGTTTAGGAAGGCATAATTTTTTAGGTTACCTTCATAAAAAAATTTACATGAAATCAATATTTTCATTCTTAGTCCAATTGTTCATCCATTTCTTCCGTGTTAGAAAAGCATCTTTTTTAATTATCAATAATAGACTTCATCACGCATTAATTATTGCCGTTTTTTGCATTTATCGGATTTGAATTCTATTGTCAACGCAACAACTAAAAGAAAACGTTATAATTTATTGTCTTTCATCTTCTTTCAAATCATTAAATTTAAAATTGAGGAGAAACGAGAGGTAGCACAGTTAGTTAGAAAAAAAGTTGAGAGTTTGATTTTCCCTTACGACTTCACAGTCTCTGCAAAGGTTCTCAAAAGAAATTTAAGTTGAGAGGTTTCAAGATAATGTGATCACTTAACTGTTTGAGCTTAACTTCCAGCTGCTTTGAGATTCGGGCTAGTGTAGGGGCAGTATTATTGGGCTTTGAGATTTGTGCCAAGTTAAAAAGAACGGTCCAGATCTGGTAATTCTAAAATATTCCCTATTACGGTACCGGGGAGAATCTGAATTCTTTTATACTCTCTCAAACTCTGGAAATCAAAGATTATTATGAAGTATTATAAAAAGTGATACACAATAATTAATCTAACAAAAAAATTCAAAGTATACTACAACTCAACAACTAAATAATTCAATATTAAAATATGCATCTTCGCTTTCGCTTTCACCCTCTCTTTTTCCAAAAAGAAACTAATAATGAAGTTTGTTGATTTAATTTAAACATAACTCATCTAATACAAACAAATATTAAAATAATGATAACAACGAAATGAAAAAATATTAATGATATCTTAACACTTTCTCAATCTCTATTAAGATGGGTGTATAGGCCCTCTCTCTATCTTCCTCTCATAAATAATAGGAAGATCATCTAAAATTGATGATAATATTATTTATTACACATCATTTTCATGATGTTGATGATACTTTTTGATACTACTTAGTTATCTAGACTTAACATATGGATCCCATTGGAACTCTGATCGGAACTCCGTAAAGCACCGGATTCTATCGGAACTCCGTAATTAAGTGTTCTTGGACAGAAGTAGTACTAGGATGGGTGACCTCCTAGTAAATCCATGTGTTGCATTTCTTTTAAAAATAGAAAATCAGTCTTTGATCTAGTGGCAAAGACAATGCTATATGTGTTACAGATTTCAGATTCAAAATCCGAAAAAAAAAATTATTTGTGAATATTAAATAGTTTGATGGCTTGACCTCCAATATTTACTCAAATCAAGCAAAAACATTTTCCTTCTTTTTGTCCGATGAATGGCTCAAGGAAGAGACTTACCAACTTTAGAAGTGACAGAAAAAAAGTTCGAATTCCCTTTCTTTGATCTATACACTATCTTTAAACGCATTGTTAATTTGATCTAGGCTAATTAGGTGTTGCCGTTGGATAAAGTTGAGAATGCAATTCGTTATTAACCGATGGTCAACAGATTAGGAGACAAGCATTATTCAATTAGTGACAATAAGTGTCCTAAGATAATATATACATATTTAATAGATATCATATTTAATTAAAAAAGTACGGATTGCGATGATATAATCTAGGTGGGGTTTATCTTTTAGAAGTTCCCTTGTTTTACGGAATTGTGCCTCAACAGATCCATGAATTACTCTTAATTCATACAAAATAAAAAAAAAAATTCAAAAAATTGCCGAAATTTTGGAGTCAAAACGAGATTTATTTGTGTTGGGCCCAACTTTGAAATCTTTGTGGCCCAAATCACGGCCTGGATTTGCTTGAACAAAACAATAAATAATAAATAAATATTTATTCACCAGAGTTAATTGGTTTTTCTGATAAATTGGGTAAGGCAAAATAATTGAATTCGTTTGGGAAAGATAATACTTGGTCATGCTGACATGGATAACATTTACAATTTATTACTCTGAAAAAAAAATATTTTGAAAAATTACAGCATGATCTTTAATAGACAATTTGACATCACTTACACAAGTAACACAAACACAATTCCTATCATTTGAATACTGCCATTGAATTTCATTCTGTCACTTCTATCCATTTATTTTGTCAATAGCACTCTCACCCTTGATAATATCATTTTTCATTTTCCATATAGACATAGTAGAAAATAATGAGCACATTATTTTATTTTATTGGTATAAAATATATTTTCTCCTTTCTTTTTTTCCAAAGATTTTTTCAAAATCTAATTTAAAAAACTACTGTTTCAGTTTTACTCCATTTCACCATACAAGGATCTCATGTGCACAAACAATATTGCTTAAATTATACCTTTTTGTTTTCTGCATGTGCAATTTGCAAAAAACTAAATGGATATATCGACATCCAATTAAGTTTGTTTTCGTGTTGATCGCATCGCAAAGAAGCCCGTAACGAATCATGGTCTCCGAATGGTTGATCTGAAATTTTGTGTACATAGGTTATTGTTTTTCTCTTGATAAAAGTATTACTATTCAATAATATACTACCCTATAAATATTTTTGTGACTACTCAAATATACATGATTTTTAATTAACTACAAAGCTTAAGCATTTTGTTAGAGTCTAACATGTAAAACCCAATAAAAGGAGAAAGGTAAAAGAAATTCTACCTTCATTTGTTTCCTCCAACATCTCAATTGTTGCAAACTTTACAAGACACTTCAATTATAAAATTACTTAATTAAAAATTGTGTAGTTTCCTTGTAAATAATTCTAGTTCTATAGTCATATGAACTTGTAATTTTTTTTTATGGTCAATCAAATTGTTGGACCTTAAAAACTTCCAACCTTCAAAAAAAAAAAAAAATTGTGTAGTTCCTCCAATTCATCGGCATAATATATATAGAAAAACATAAACAGTCTGTAAATAGCAAAGAAAATATATAATTGTGGAATCATTTAAAAATTGTGAATAGTGTTAGATAAATCACAGGAAACAACGAAGTAACAGAACTATACCTTATGAAAAGTATGAATAAAATCATTTAGTTTGTACAATCTTAAACAAAGGCATTTATCATATTGCTTTTGTATTTTCTTTTTCAAAATGGTTTTGTTCTTTCTCTTCTATTTTCCAAAAAAAAAAAAAAGTTGTATAGCTACTCGACGACATTTTATTTTTATTACACACATATTTACAAAATTTTAACCTATATTTTTTTAAAGACAATACCAATCATCATCTTACTACGCCTATAATTCCAGATTCTATCAAAATTATTTACAAATATCAGGTCATATTTTAATAATTAATTCCAACCTAAAAAGATATCTCAAATTTATCACTACTACTAAATTACAACTTAGAATTAAATCTCCCCTAAATTGATATGCAACAAGACATACTGTTTAACCACAACATAACCATTCATACATATATCTAAATCGACTGAGATAACACTGGATCAAGCTTGCATAACCCAAATTTAACATAGAATAATTTGGATTATAAGCGATCTAACTTCCATAAAGTCATTTAAACAACTAGAAAACTATTTTTGAACAGTTGACTGTTTTATTTAGTTTTATGTGTTCGACCTCATTATCGACAAGAAGTGATACTTTTGTGGATATTAATTTGTTATAGTTTTCATGGTTATTTCTGAATGTGATTAGGGGTGTTCATCGGTTCGGTTCAGTTGAAACCGAACCGAATTAGGCAAATCAAAGTAATAATTCGGTTTCTAAAATAGAACCGAATCGAACCGATTTAGCATTGCAACCGAACCGAACCGAACCGAACCGAACCAAAGTTTTATTTCGGTTTGTTCGGTTCAAACCAAAATATATTAATTTTTTTATTTAAAGCAATTGATTTATAATAAATCAAAGTATATTAAGAAATAAACTAGAATATTAAGAAATAAACCGGAATATTAAGAAATAAACCGAAGTATTTAAAGCAATTGATTAAAATATTTAAACCGGGACGTCCGGACCAAATTCATAATATATAAAAGTTCGGTTGGTTCGGTTATTTCGGTTTTGAAAATTTTCAAACCGAACCGAACCGAAATTATAATTCAATTTAAAAAAAGTAAACCAAACCAAACTATTTAGTCCAAACTAATTCGGTTCGGTTCAAAACCGATTAAACCGGACCCAATGAATACCCCTAACTGTGATGCACTCTTTTTTTGTTGTTAAAAAGACCGAAGCCTAGTTTTATTACGAAACAGAATTAACTTACAAAACGGAGGAACAGTTTAGAGCTAACATAACCAAAGCTCTCCAAAAGACTACTGGTCATGAATCTAAACACCAAGTATCATAATAGGAACCTCTTGTGTGCAAGCAAGGAAACAAAACGCATAAAGCTCAAAAGTGCTTCTGCATGCTTAGTCTAGCCCTATTTAACTACTAATATCTAGATACTTATGCTATATAACTCTTGACTATCTTGAGTCACAACACTTCAAACTGGTGGAGGTGATGGAGAAGGTGGAGGGGTATCGCCAGTTTGATGCGGTACCAGCTGATCATCTCCAGGCATCCAGACTCGAAGGGGAATAGCCTCCAATATATCTTCATTTGGCATCCAATCACATGTTGCTTCCTTAGTTTTCTTTTTAGTCCTCTTGCTGCTTGTTCAATATTCAAATAAAGAGATAGTCAGTAAAATAAGTTGTCGGTCTGTTTTCACTTGCACATTTTGGAAGCAAAACTCATTACGATGTTTTCAAATGGTCTGACAGATACTGTCACACCCCAAACCAAGATTTCCGGATTAGGGTGTGATTAATCCCCGCCCCGTGATACCACTAAAAATTATTAAAAAAAACTTGTTTATGATGTTTGGCCAGTGTTTTTGCAAAGACCACTATATTTTTTAGAGAAGACTATTGTTGGAAATAAAAAGATATTACACATTTAAAACCATATTTGTTGAGCTGGAGTGCATTTCAAAAATGTAACACTTCGTAAATTAAGGAATAAATATAGATACGAACTCAATCTGAATTTCAGTTCGTTAATAAATGTAACGTCACGCAATTGAAATATTAAATTAAGATACAACGTAAATAGTTTATATATTTTTCTTTCCTTCATTAAATGGATTAATTTTTTATTTATAGACCACAATATTTTTAAATAAGTTACTCAAAATAAAAGGCCCGATTTAGCATAGTATTTGTAGCAATAATCTGAATTTACGTTTATAAAAATCCTCGGATTCACTATTTGATTTCAAGAAACTTGATTTATTCTTCTATTTTTATTAATTTAATTTGAGTAAACTCTGGTATAGTAGATAAATTCTGATCGGCAATACAAATTGGGTGGGATCCGCAAATTACAAAATGTTTATTCATTATATTTCTATATCATATAAATTGTTAAAGCAAACATCTTAATTTTCACCGAATTAATTTTATAAATCATATAATGATTTCTATTGTCGGAGACTTATTTTTGAATTGGATCTATTATTTTATTTAAAGAGTAATTTTTTTATCAAAGACCTTGAGAGTTTATTGAACCTAGAATTATTGTTATTTGTAAGAAGTCTAGTTCTAAATACTTACCAATGATTAAATTATATTGTTTCTGAAAATCAATTTGTATAATTGTGTTATTTGAGAGTAACGATTATATTTCTGGATTTTACGGTTGACCCAGATCATAAACTTAAATATATATTATTTTAACAACATACTTTTTTTTAATTAGAAACTTGCTTAAATATTAAATTAAAAATCATGTTCCGTGGTCTAGATCTGAGTGCCGAAGTAAGGAGAAACATAGAGACAACGGTGAACTGCCCCACGACAATCGGTGTGGGTTTTCTAGACTTTGTAAAATAATTACTTATCGTTTTGTTTGTATTTATTTTCATATAGTAGGATTATGCATGTTGAATTCGAACAACCATTTGACTTTGTTAGAGAATATTAAGATAGAATTATTTGTTTGATCAATGGACTTGTGTGAATAGGATGTGTTGACTATGACATGCGTGCTGTGTTAAATGAATGAACGTGAAATGAACAGAAAATTAAAGTGAACTGGGGCCGATATGCTTGCGTATCGGGATGTATACATTGGGTCCGATGTTCGACTAGACCCCTCATTAAAGTGAACTGGGGCCGATATGCTTGCGTATCGGGATGTATACATTGGGTCCGATGTTCGACTAGACCCCTCGTTAAAGTGACTGTAGGTGAAAGCGGTCCTGTCACGGATGTGATTGTAGGCTGATGCATGCGGTCCTGTCATGGACGTGATTGTAGGCTAATGCGGTCCTATCATGGGTGTGATTGTAGGCGAAAAGTGGTCATTTCACGGATGTGATTGTAGGCGGAAACTGTCCTATCACGGACATGACTGTAGGCACAAGCGGTCCTTTTCATAGCCAAGACCTAGCGGCATATGAATTCACCGTCTAGTGAGGCAAATAAAATAGATTAACAGAAACTTGAAAGTGAATAACAGTTTAAATATGTAGGATTGCATTGCATTAGAGATATTTGTGCATTTATTTTATCTATGTCATATTTGTGAGAATTAAGTAGATTTACAAACTCTAGGCTGGAACTAAAGCCCGCACTGAGATAATGTTCGAATCTCTCACCTGTTCCATTTTATGTGGGTTCCAGGTAATGAAGATGAAGGAACTGAGCAAGGTCGTGAGTAAGATAAAGAGGAAAGATTCTGAAAAGAATAATATGCCACTTGTTGATTTTTCTATTTTAAATAATTGATACATTAAACAGGCATGACAGTGCTTATTTTACTAGTCATGTATGTCATGATAGTTTGTAGAACCCTTTTGCTTATGAAATAAATGTGGTTTTTATTATATTGTTATTGATAATGTATGTGATGGCAATACGCCTTACGTTGAAATACGTGGCAAGTTGTCTCGGGATGTGACAAAAAACATGTGATCAATTGTTTCAGTTTGAGTACAAAATTTGCATTTTGTATCTCCAACCCAACCTTCTTTACTTCTTGTCTTTAGTAAGAATTTTTTTTCTACATGTTAACCACATAAAGATTTTTATTTTTTGAGGAATAGAAATATTCCACCATATTATAGGGTTATCTACAGTGACTCCTCTAAATATTAACATTTTGTATAATGAATGAACTGCAAATCTCCTTGTATTTTCTCATCTCCATGAGATTCTATCATGTGTATGTGTAAAAGAGATGGTGCTAATAATGTGCAAGATTTGAGCCCATTATATCTGATCAATCATGTGAGTGTTCTTCTAAACTTAACTCAATGGCCCTGAGAATTAATCACATCAGATAGTAATACATTTTGATTGGTACACACTTCATAAACTGAAAATATGCTACTGACATCTCCATACCATAAATCTCCCCAAAATCTAACTACTAATTGTTCTCCAAGTGTATATCTAACACTACATTGATCCAGTTGTTCTAATTTCACAATTTCTGATAAAAAAGAGGAGGTACATTGGAATGATTATGACTATATATAAATGAGTGATCAATGTTTTCCATTTGCTACTAAAGTTGTGGTCCTTAAATTTTCACCACCATTTAGCTAACAATACTAAGTTCATATGTTTTAAATATAAAATTCCTAGTCCACCATATTGATAAGCCTAAATTTCATATATCTTTTTGGTAGGATTTGGTCTCTAAATCTATCCCCTTTTTATTGGTTTAAAGCCATTTAGTTTAGATATTGCACTAAGTTCGAGATGCTGCGATGTTTTCATGTATTTTTAGGTACTAGAAGCAAATGGGAATAATTTGGAGCAAGTCCGGACACGATCAGAACCTAGACGGCACGTAAAGACAAGAATCAGAGAAAAATTGCGACCCGCAATACCATTATTGCGGCCCTCAATAACAGAACTTCTACTAGACAGCTCACTGCCACAATTTTGCACCATTATTGCAACCCGCAATTTCTTCACTGCTTCCGAATTTTGGGCTGCTACAGGCCCAGAATCATGCTTATAGCCCGAACCTCCTGCCCCAATGAAAGGGGTCGACATTATACACTTCTTTTTCAGCTGGGAATGATCTCAAGAGCTAGGGTTTCAAATCTAGGGCAATTTGGAGAAAGAGGAACTCAAGGGAGAAGAGATTTGTGTTTGAATTTGTATTCTCTACTCTATTTTTCTTTCTCTAGACTTTGATAACAATCTGTTTATCCCATTTGTAACTATTCGCACCCATATGAGAGGCTAATCTCCTCTCTAGGGGCGATCATGTAAAACTCGAAACTAGGTGCACTCTATCTTACTCGATTTGTGGTTTTTATTGACTATTAGCAATTTACTCTTTTAATGCTTGATTTATGCATAGATTGTGTGGTTTAACCTTACTCCTCCGATACATGGATTTAGGAATTTATTTAATGACTAAAAATCACTTGCATTAACTTCTCAAACAAAAAGAGTAAAGAATAGGTTATTAGGACGAAGTACTTAACCGAGAAGTCCGAGGTAACATAAAAGTACGATATTAGCCAACGAAGTACTTAACCGTGAAGTGCACGCTATTATCACTTTAGACAGAACACCTACGCATGATTTAGAAACACGAATCGAGTAGATTGAGACCCTAGTGGATAGGAATGCCGAAGCCCCTGGAACTCCTACACTTGAATCAGACCCAAGACATTTATTATTTGCTTCTTTCGATTTAATTAGATTTAGAAACCAACTCAAACTTTATCTGTCTAGCTTAATGAATTGGTGAGAACCAGTACTTTACGAGTTGTCCCTGTGGATTCGACACCCGAACTACTACTAAGCAAGATTGTATGCTTACAATCAAATTAGGTGTATTAGGGTTCATAATTAGCTATAGAAAAATGCGAACGCATATTCTTTAGATAAGCACACTTTAGACCATTTGATTAGAGTATATTTTTTTCCTACTTTTATCACTTCCTTGCCACAAAAATCTATATTTGACTTTGTCAATATATTTGATGACTGTACTAGGTACTTTATACAGAGATAATGCATATAGTGGAACAACTGACAAAATAGAATGAAGAAGTGTATGCCTTCCACCAAAATATAAGAGTTGACATTTTCAATTTTGTAACTTTTTTTGTCTATTTTATCAACTAAGAATCTCCAATATTTAAAACTAAGTTTCCTATCATGTAAAGGAAGATCTAAATATTTAATAGAGAATTGTAGAGTTTTACATCTAAATGTTTGAGCTAATTCATCTTCTAAGGATGTATTTATTTCTGTGGTGCACTCTTAATTACTGAAATGGGCCAACAACCATGCTATTAGGAGTGTCAATGGGTACGGTACGGGTCGGGTGGAAGTATTTTCATACCCATACCCATTAAAATTGATCTTACCCATACCCTACTCTTACCCATTAAAAATTGACCGTACCCTATCCTATCCTTACCCGTTAATATTATCGGGTAACGAAACGGTAGTGGGTGAATAATGGATAATACTAATATAATAATTAATTTATTATATTTTACAAATAGAACATCAAAACTTCATTCATTTCACATATATGTAATTGCATTACTAATAAAAGTAAAAATAAATATGCAATCAATTCCAACTAAATTATTTTTTATAAATCAAGAAAATTCAGAAACACGAATATCTATTCGAATAAATTCAATTATTTAACTAAATAACAAAACATGTAAATAAAAGTAATATGTTTGACATATTTCTTATAACAAAAGACATACACTACTAAATAACAAAAACACATAACTACTATGTATAATTTTAGATTTTATAATTACCCTACAGGGTAACGGGTACGAAACAGTCATTACCCATACCCATACCCATTTGGTTAACAAAAAAAAATTCTTACCCATACCCATACCCGATAAGTTAATGAAAAAAAAACCTTACCCATACCCGCCTTATCGAATACGATACGGGTCGGGTAAACGGCTAAAAAGGTACCATTGACACCCCTACATGCTATCATTTTTCTTTTATTTTATTTGTCAAAAATAATATATTTCTTACTTTCTTTTTTCCCTAAAAAAATCACACCTACATTGCAATCATCTCAATTCAGAAAACATGTGAATTTTCAGAATCTCGATCACTAAGTGATAACTTAGAACAATCACATGATAGTAGCAAATTATATAAATTGTTTGGTTTTAATTTCTAATAGTTTGTTTCTGTGTTTCAATATCAATCATGTCAATACATTCATACACATATTTTTTTTGCTATTGCTTCGAGTATCTGTCATAATAAAAGAAGTTACCAACAGCTTAATTTTGGTAATGCAATATTATGAATTTCTTTTATACATTTTTCTACTTTGTTTTCCTAATTCCTACTTTAAATTAGAGAGTTAATTTTTCAGTCCGGTCTACAACTAATCACTTAAACAGTTGAAAAAGAACTTTTTTTTAACCAAAATAGCAAATGAAATTGATGTGACTTGGGCCGGGCCTTAGTGAGCTAGATTTGGAGGGAATGTTCAGATAAATTTTTATTGATGCAACTGAAGGAATCTAACCCCTAACAAACTAAATTTTTGTTGTTCCTTTTTCCATCAAATTAAATGAAATCTTCGAATACATTTGCTAGATTTACTGGACGAGGACTCTAACACTGGCATCATATATGCCAAGAGCAACTTCTGATGAGTGCTAGCTGATCTATACATCACATTTGCCACTGGGAAAGCATTTTCAAATTCAAATAGATACATGCTTGTACTAGAATCGGGACGTCAGTCCGCTTTGCACTGAACCTGAACTGACATAGCCGGAGATATGGCACAGCGCCGGACAACATGGAAATTTTCTGAAAAATTGGACCACTCATGGTACCTGAGTCTGGTAACACGTGGAGATGATCAGAGGCAGTTGGGTATGAGAGTAAAATTGCATTGGTCTTTGCAAGGTGGCCCGGGACCGGGAACTTCATTACTAATGCGAGTCGCTCTTTAGATTTCTTTCTCTAAACAAAAAAGAAAAGAAAAAAATACTGACTGTATAGACTACAGTTCATCTCAGGCACTGAGGTTCAAGAAATCAGATTAGGTGGCAATCTGAAAAAAAAAATGAAGAATTAACAATTGGGTGGTGGTGCACAGATTTTTGTGTTATTTGTTGTTTTGGTATAACTGTACAAGTGACTCTCCTTACATTGGGTTTCAAATTGATAAATGCTCTAAGCAATAAAATTATAGAACCCAAAACAGAAGCTAGCATATCTGGAGTCTTGTTGTACTCAAAACTCATTCTATCAAAAAAACATAGAAGAGACTAAACTGAAGTGAACATAAAGACAGTTCAGTATCAGAAAATATCTCCCTAAGGGAAAGTGATACGATGACGAACTGAGAAATCGGCACTATGAACAGCACAAGGTCTGATTTACATTTGCCATTAGAGACGGATGATACAAAGATGCCAACCCAAAATCTCAGATCAAATCACTAACTAGTGGTAAATTTGCAACCGGTTTTTTTTTACCACATTCAACCCGTTGTGACCTGCTTTGCTTTCCAGCCCGGAATGTAATACTACTAGCATAACAAGAATCAGTACCAACCTCAATGAAATAAATAGAGCATTTGCCAGCAGTTATAATTATATGATTATCAATTCATAAAATAGTTACACTGGCAAAATATTCTCAGCAGGAAAAACTAATTCCCCAAGGAAATCTAATGCTGGCGGTTTATGTACTACCGCTTCACCAAGCCGCAATTTACTTTCATTTTATTATAACACAAATTCATATTACGGAACAAAAAAATGGTCAAGCAGGCACATTTACTAATGCATCTAGAACTGCTTGACGAGTTGGTAATGCTGGTATTGCCCCTCTCTCCGTCACAGTTAAAGCACCACATGCGTTCGCAAATTTAAGAGCTTCTCTTAGGCGGACTTCATCCTATTAATCACAAAGTTCAAACAAGCATCAGTAGGTATTTTTAAAGCAACAACCATTTTCGAAAAATATTGAACAAATTTATTGTGTTGTACCTTGATTAAAGATTGATCCAACGCCAACTGGGACAAAATGCCGGCAACAAAAGCATCTCCAGCTCCAGTGGTGTCGACAGCAGAAACCTTTATTCCAGGCACTCTTCCACTAAATTCCTATTGTACACATATTTTTAAGCTAAGTTTCACCATATAGAATAATAATAATGAAAGAAAAATTTCATTGTCAACCTATGAAAAATCAACATCTCATGCGAAACAAATAATATACCATTTGTTATATGTACCCCTCATCTCTTCATTCCTTAAAAATACCAAATCACCTCTATTTCTTTTTCTCATTTGTAAAAGTTAAAACAATAAGGCAGGGCATTTTGGACAATTTTCAGTTTATAGGACAAGATGCAGCGTTTCTATATGTTTAGTAAACTAAATGCCATATTACATTGTGCTCCATTTTAACATATAAAAAAAAATTGTAGGTATTTTAGAATCGTTTTTTTTTTAATAATTATGTACTTCAGAATTGATTACCTTGGAATAATACCTACAGCCCTCAGACCCCTCGGTCACAAGAAGTAACTTTAAATTAGGATGAAAAAGCTTTCTCACAACAGCATCGTCATATGGATCCTCTCCTCGTGTAAGAAATGATATCTCCTCTTCACTTATCTATTTAACAAAAAGTAAACAAACTTGACCTAAGCAATAAGCAACTTGAGCAATTAGGCAAAAAAAAAATTATGTAAGAAGAAAGAAAACGACTTTGATGATATCGGCAATATCCCAAATGCTCAGTATGCCCTCTCTAGCACTATCAGCCGACGACCACAGGGGAAGCCTCAAATTCGGGTCATAAGACAAAAGAACCCCTGCTTCCTTTGCCGCTTTAGCAGCCGCCACATGTGCCGATCTACATGGCTCAGTGATGAGGCTTATAGAACCGTAATGGAAAATTTTTGCCTGTACACGACATGATTTAACAGATGATGCTTAAAATCTAATAAATAGTCTGTGTTGCAGTAATTTACAAGTTTAATTATTCGATATTACTGATATCAATACTTAAATAATAAGTTTGATTAAAAAAATAATAACTAAAGAAGGCGTAAAACAGGAAATAAATGTACCTTTCTTATGAGTTCAAGATCAAGCTCCTCCTCTTTGAGAAGCATATCGGCACTAGGGTTGCGATAAAACATGAATTCACGCTCACCATCGCTTCTCAGTGTCACAAAAGCTAGAGCTGTGCGCGCACCCGGGTCAAACCGCAACCCGCTATTATTCACACTGTTTTCTTTCAAAATGTTCGCCAGCATGTAACCAAACTCGTCTTCTCCGACCTGTTTAATGTTATTGGGTAAAAAATTAGCAAAGTTTGCGCACCTTTTATTTGCAGTCAGTTGTACTAGCACGCATAGTATCACTGGACTTTGGTATCAATTATTGGCATATGCCACCATTAATGTTGTACCAATTTGAGTTTGACATGTGTCATTAATGTTGTACCGGCTTGTAATTCAAACATATACCTTTCCAACAAAGGCCGAGGAGCCTCCAAGTCGGGCAATGCCAACAGCAACGTTAGCAGGGGCCCCACCTGGGGCCTTCTTGAAAGCCGGCGCTTCAGACAGTGATAATCCGCTGACGGTAGGGACGAAATCTATCAGCATTTCTCCAAAACACACCACATCAGCTGATTCACTGGGCTCCAGGAAGCCATCAGCACTTGAAAATGCTTTCGTACAACCTAGCACGGAATTTTAAGTATGATATTATCAGTTTAATTTCAGTCGTCAGCACCCGGTTGGTACCAGATTAGATCAATCACTGCTTCAATGAGATTAAAATATGTAATTTGAGGGTTCAGTGGACATTTTTAATCAAAGAGGTGCGCATGCTCTGTCATGTTAATTTTCGATTCAGTTTCTCTGCTATGACTTACGAGTAACAAAATTCAGTTTGATCAGAATCCAACCTGAAAATCTAGGAAGATTTGAAGAGGAAGCGCAAAAGAGAGAAAGAAAAGGGCGAGCATATGGGATTATAGGCAATCTCGCAGTTTTTAACTGGAATTTAATTCGAGAATTTGAAGAGAAAGCAGGAGCAAAGGGAGTAGCAGCTTGCAGAGCCATTTAATTAAGTTCACCGACTCCGATTAGGCGATACGGCCGAGGAGAGAAGAGAAGGCGACAAAGAGGCTAGAGGGAGGAGGTCAGGGGAGAATGAATCACTGTCGACTGGGGCCCACATTCAGAATGAAACTGGTGGCGGGCACTTGGAAAGAGAAAGTTGTTGTTGGCTTCGGATCTTCTACGACGGAACTGCGGTTCTCCTTTCTGATGTGCTGAGTTGTGTGGCGTTTGGTGGCTCTGAATTGACTCTGAATTTTGTTTATGTAGTAATAGGGAGGTGGCGAGACCATTTTGAGAAAGAGCTTAGTTTAGGAGTCCTATTTTGAGTCAATTGGATCTTTGCTAATTTAATTTGGATATTTTCGGAACAAGGATATATGCTAACTTATATTTTCATTTTCTAGATAACTAAACTTTTTTGTTTATTTCAGACTGATGGCAAAAATTATTACGGTGTCTATTTAGATGTATGGAATTAGTATTAATAGAGGAGTAGCCGAGTAGGGTTAAAATGTATTACTGTTTTGTGCTCCAACTATGTTCTATACTTATTTTTGTTTTTAAGGTTTTAACAGCTGATTGAACCGCTCAATATGATATTCATATTAAAATGTACATGGACCAAATTTTATATATTTTAGAATTATTTTACTATTTTTTAGATAGATACAAAATCACTGTTTTTGGATAATCCAGAATCTTCTGATTTTATACAAATTTAAAAAAATAGTTAAATCTTTTCACAAATTATAAATTTAGTCTCCTTACACATTTTATTATGGAGATCATCTTGAGTGGTTCGGATCAAGTATTTGTACTTTGAAAATAAAAATGAGAATGTGGAATATGAGTGGGGCACCAAAATAATAAGGCATTTTAACCGGACTCCTAATAGAGAATGGGTTGTTTTGAGATTTGTATTTTAAAAATATGAAGGGTCCGGATCATTCAGAAATCAACTCAAATTTTGAGATATCTCAGGGAATGTGAATTTCTAACTAATCCTAAACTCTAAACCATAAACTCTATTTTTTTTCTGAACTCAACTCTAAAATTTATCAAATTTGCTTCAAATATTAAATTCAAACTGTTGAAATACGAATAATGTATTGATGTATCTACTTATAAAATTTTTAAACTTTTGAATTAATTTAGTCTAAAGTCATGCGGTCAAAAGTAGAAAGTTTATAAATTAATTTAATGCATTTATTTTTTGAACGTTTTTTTACCACTTAACTCTATACAATATTAATTCCAAAATTTAAAATTTCCGCATGTAGATGTATCACTCGTAAGATAGATGAATTTCAACGGTTTTGATTCATTATTTAAAACTAATATAATATATTTTAAAGTTGAATTCATAAAGAGACTTGATGAACTTAAAAACACCCTAGTTCTACTCATTATTCATATTCTTACATATTACAACATTCGTCAATTCAAACTAACATCGAATAATAGTGCAACAAATTGTAACAGAACTTCAAATTAAATTAAAAAAAAACAAATTGCTCTGGTTCAAATTGTAGTACATAATAATATTTTAAATAATTTGATCAGAACTACTAACAAATTGTATAACAAAATTGCCAAAATTAATCTCCACTTGAGCCTCTACCTTCCTTTTTAAGAACAACAAAGTGTGCCAATAGCTACTAAACTAGTATTATATTCACACGGAAATTAATATTATAATGAAAAAAATTGCAAACAAAAATATTTTGAAGCATATCTATATATTATTCGTACTGAAGAAGTAATAATTCGCTAAACATCGAGTGATAATTCACACAGAAATTAAAATTAAAATTTCAAAAGATAAAGGAAAAGAAAAAAAAAACATTTTGAAATACAGTTAAATGATAATTCACTAACATCGATTGATAATTCTGATGAAGTTAAGTGATAATTCATATAGATATTAAAACTAATATGAGTGAGGCTACGGTGCTATGCATAGCACGGATTGGGTCCGTGCTACAGCTCAAAATTTGACTTTTCAAAGTCCTAACAGTCGATCTGAACCGTTCAACATGATTATAAAATGAATATGTATTTGCAAACAAAATTTTACATTTTTTCGAATTTTTTTACTATTTTTTTAGATAGGCTGTTTTTGGATGGTCCAGAATGTTCAGATCAAGTGATTTTTGAAAAAATAGTAAAAAAATTCGAAAAAATGTAAAATTTGATTTACAAGTACATATTCATTTTATAATCATGTTGAACGGTTCGGATCGACCGTTAGGATTTTAAAAAGTCAAATTTTGAGCCGTAGCACGGACCCAAACGGTGCTAAGCATAGCACCGTAGCCTCACTCAACTAATATTACAACATCGGTGTCGATTTTGTAATGTCCAATGGATGCATCCAATGGTATAGAACTATAGATCTATCAGAACACTTGAGAGCTACTCTGGTTTGATGGATTTAATCACCGTCAATTTACCTTAAGAACGTGCAGAATGCTCTAAACTTCGTGCATGTCTGTTTCAATTTCGTACACACAAATCTTAAATTAGATCGGACAGTCATCATGCTCGTTGAACCTAAAAGTAGGTCCGATGAGCATCGGACCTGCTCCGTTCTCTATCAGAATAAGCTAGCACGCATTGAAATAGAGGCAGTTCTTGGATCTGTTTACATTTCTATTCGTTTCTCTGCACACATATAACACAGAGACAGCCGAAATTTGTAATCATATCCTCCAATTAAATAAAAAATTACAGAAATATCCTCAGTTTTTTTAAATGCCTGCCCAGATGACAGCTCACTCCTAGACAACTGCCCAGAATCTGGGTTGTTTTTTTTTTTTTTTTTTTTGAAAATTCTCGAACAAAAAGCATATAGATAACATATAGATGGATGATTAATTGAGCAGTAAAATTATTCATCAATTCTTTTTTTTAATGATTAATATCAACTTCATAATATATAACCTTGACTGAATGACAAAACAAAACAAAAACGTTGCTTTAGTTCAATTCAAAAAATGAGGAGTATCAAATCTTTCAGACAGACGTATATGAATGCTCCAACAATTGTACACGGTTTTACTGTATGATCTGTGTGTGATAAAATAATACAAATTTTTTCACGTCATCGATCCGTGCCTTCATTTTATAATGCATCTTAATCTATTTTTTCTAAGTCATTTCTCTCATCTCCTAGCAAAACTATGCAATAATTTCTCGTAAGAATGAATACTTGAAATTGTGTGTAATCATGGTACTTGTGACACAAAAATATTTATTTTTGTAATTTTTAAATTTTTAGAAAAATACAAAAATAAAAAAAATCAGAAAATCAAGAAAAGACAAAAAAAATAAAAAAATAAAAAAATAAAAAATAGAATAAAAAGTTCGAGGATAAAAAAATAAGTATGAGTGCTTATACAAGACTGATTACCAATAGGCTCGATAAAACCTCTCAAATCTTGATTTTTGTACATAATTTATTTTTCCAAAAACTATCACATATACTAACACACTTAGTTGTCATACTTTGCTCTAATCAATTGAGAAGGAAAATCAACACTTATATCATTAAAATTCCTATTGGTTGGAAGAGATCAATTTATAATCAAAGGAGAAATTAACACTATTGGATTTAGGGATATTTGTGAGATGAATTGTTTAAAAATAATTATTCTAAGGAATGCATAATTAGGTCAATCGTGGAGTGAATAAATTGTTCAAGGGAGAGGTCATGAATATTTTTGAAGTTCTAAATTTTTGAAAGCCATATCAATTGTACCAAGTCCGAGTTCCAATTTAATTTGTAGCAAGTCCTTGAGATTGTATGATTTAACCTAGACCGGACCTTAGACCAGCTGGGATGTCGTTGCTTGAGGACAAGCAACAATTCAAATTGGGAGGCATGATCAAACTCATTTTGATAGTGAATTACGTAGGGTTTTGGCTTAGGTTTTGTCTTATTTTCTCATATTTATGTATAATTATTACGTGAAAAAAGTTATTATTATCCTATTTTATGTTTTAGTGCAAGAACCATGTTTGGTGCTATTTTACATCATTTGGAGCAAGAATTGGGTCAATCGGAAAAGCGCAATCATCGACTAAGGCTCTGGTACGGACAGTATTAGCCAATACGGACCAGAGCCCCAGTACGGACCAAAGAAGGCCAAATACACATTAACTCCTGCAGCAACACATTGGGAGTACGGTCCGTATTAGCCAATACGGACCGTACCCAAGGGGCCTTTTGGTGAATTCTTTGACAGCTGTATCCAGATCAGATAACTTGGACTCCACTCATCTCCAGGCACCCCTTCACTCCTATATAAGCCTTCTGGACTGAACAGAAATATCATCTTTGTATCTTTTGATTTTATATTTTCTTAAGTGAGAAGAGAGGAGTGTGTAAAGATTAAGTAGGAGGGTACTTCGTGTATGGTTGTATCTTTTATCTTTTTGTAAACATGTCGTTCAGCAGCTGAGTTTAGATTCTTAGAGTTGGCAGTAAACCTTGTTACTCATGATGCTTTGATATATATTTTTATTTGATCATTGTTTAGTGTTTTATTGTTCATTTACGTTTGCGCTTTATGTTCTATCTTATTTTATTTTGTTTATTAGTCTAGACCGTCATGTGATGGCCACACATTGAAGTTAGTCATCATTGGGCTAATCAAATTGGGTTAAGGGAGAATAAAGATACTAGATTAGTGGTGGAGACCTTAACCGGAGATACCACTAGTTGGATCAACAAAAGTACACATGAGAGTCTCGACATTCGCAGACGAATGTCGTATTGTCATGCCTTACCATGGGGACACCCAATATAACCAAGATAGTAGGGCGACGTACCCAATAAGTGAAGTCTGAAATCTTTTGGGTTAGTCACAAATCTCGTTGCACCAATCAAGACAAACCTTAACGGGATCTCTTGATTGGTAGGATGGTTGCTAGGCAAAGTGGTAATCACTAAATTGGATTAGAAATTCTCATACAACAACTGAAAACCAACATCAAATAAGGTAAGAATTAAAGCGGATTGAAGTAACAACTGTGTGTCAAAATCCTAAGAATTCATATCTCTATCTTTATTTTACTTACTTTTAATTTTCACCAAATACATTGATAAAAAACAACTCTTTGATTCAGATTTTGTCTAGCTTTTCGAAAGATTGTGATTTAATCACTGAAGACCTTAAATCTTATTCCTTGCGGATCGACACTCGTTTATACTACTCGATAGGATTACACGCTTGTAATCTGACTCGATAGCAAACCGGATTATAAATTTTATTAGCCTGATTAAATTTACACCCATCAGTGGTGGTGGGGAAAGTCTTTGTTAAGGTTTTCGACACTGGCAACGAACTCGTTAAAACTCTCACTTACTAGATTTTCGTTCTCTCCTTTCCATTTTTTCTAATTTAGGTGTTTTGGTCGAAGTTTCTCTGTAATGACCAGGATTAGAGGTCCCGTGGGGTTCCTACGCCCTTCTCCATTCTTCCTTCAATTAGGTTGTTCTGAATTAAAACAAATTTTGATTTCAAGTTAGCTTTATTTCAAATTAGGAATGAAGTTCTGAATTAAGTAGAATTTGTACAATTTGAGGTAAAAACGCCTATTAGACCAAATTCTAGATAGAACAAAAGAACAATCAGTATTTTACTTGTACTAAGAAAAAATTATCATGAATTTTTGTGAATTTATGCCAATTTGAGTTTTTTTTGTAACTTTATCATTATTTGGCATGTCAGGAAATTGAAGTTCAATGATTTAGCAAACCGGTACCATCTTTGGTATCATTTTTGGTACGAACCAGTTGGTACTGATACAAACCAGTTGGTATTCGGATTTTTAACGTTTCCGAACCAAATACCGAATAAAACGCGAATTTTTTTTGTTTTGGGTTTTTTTTTTTGCTTCCTTGTGATACCGAATCATTACCAAATTATAACCAAATTATAACTGAACTATTTCCTAATCACGAATTTTTGACCCCGCCAAACTGAATCCGAACTATTCATTTATCACTATGCTTGTTGGAACGGATACCAAGGTGCAATTGGTACATCCTGAGTTTGTACCATTTGGTGCTTATTAGTCGTTATTATAGCTCACTGATATTAATTTGTTCTTATTGCATACCATTATACAGGTTAATCCATTCCGTTAAGTGATCTCGCCTCATATGAACTGGTTGCTAATCCAAAAAATATAAGTCAAGTGAGGATGATATTGATGCTTTAAAATTTTTCTCAAACACCCAAATCAATTAAAGTATGTGTCGTTTGTGTTTTGTTGTGATCAGTTTGTGATGGTTTAATGTAATTATTTATGGCATTTTTATTGTAATATGTAAAATTTTATTTTTTAAATGTTTTTGATGAATGACTCTTGACCGCTTAATTTAAATTTTAGCGATATATAATTATTTATTGATTTTATTAACTAAACTACCTTGAGTTTTAGTTAAATGTATTTATGTACACTATATTATAATGTAATGAGCTTTCTTAATTAAATTACATAATAATAACAATGTAAGAGTATTTAGGTTTTTACATACTACATAATATATTTTATTGATACTAAATCTTCATCTTTAATTCTACTACTTTGTCGAACAAGTACTCCTTAGTAAAGATTAAAATCATAATCCTTGACACCTTAAAGAAGGTTGCCGAACACCCCAAAGAGCTTAACGGCAAACCACAACCAGAAATTAGTTGGTGATTTATCACAGGCCCATAAAGAACTGATAGGGCTGAAATAAGTAGTGATTTTCCTATTACTTAACCTAAAATATTGTCAAATATCGAGTTACAAATGTCTAAAATAGGTTGAATCAGATTACTTTTGCCATTTTTGCTTGATTTGGTAAATTTGCATATTTCTGGTGTCTTTAGGGCTAAAACAGGCATAAAAAGAAGCATTATGGACACAAAGGTCCTAACCATGCAGTTGCCCATCCATCCGCATGCAAGTGGAGGCCGCCAAACACATAAAAGGTGCACTGCAACAAATAAGAATAGCGCAGCGCAGGAATTCCATGCGGATGTATGTCCAACCGCATGCAACCTCCCTCAGCCGCATGCGATAACTGACAGACAACAATTACAGCAGTAAACTTGGCAGCCAAGTTCCACTAAGCCCACTAACACATAATGGACGAATCAAAACTCATATCTCTATCTTGACAGAACTATATTTTAGTAAACTATAAATAAACTAGATCTAGGGTTTGCTAAGGGAGCCAATTAGAAATATTACACATAACTCCATTAGAGTTAGGGTTAGAAGAAGGCCAAGAGATAGAGACGGCATGTAGAAGATCAAGAGAGACTCTCTAGGTGTATTCATTCTCCATCTCTCTATTATTTACTGTTTTTATCATGTCTTTTATATTTGCTTTCATTGTTGATACCGCTATGAGAGGCTAAACAATATCTTTCTAGGGTGAAGACTTGTAATCTTGAATTCTTATGAGTTTAATCTAGTAGTTCTATTTTATTTATCATTTGCGCTTGATCTGAATTCTACTGTACTTTATTCTTTGTATTCATATCTTAATTTAGTATGTGCTAACATCGTCCGTATGGTGATGGTCACACCATAGTGTTTAGGCGTATAAGGTTGACTTATTAGAATTAGGATACAATTATCTAGATCCAATAAGGGAGATAAACGTAATTGTTGATTCCTTGTGATCCGATCTCAGTTAGAAACCTATTAGTCTATAGATTTGCAGATGAACATCGTGTTCTATAGATTACTAGTGGGGTAATCTCGGTTATCAACTACGGAAGAAATGACGTAACTATGAACTTTAAATCTTTCTAGTCTTGGTAATGAAGACTATTCATTGATCTTTATGCAATTGATTAGAGTAAAGTCTGGGTCCCATCTCCTTATCAGTCCTTTTCGATTAGGGTGTTGTAGCATATTTGTGAGCAGCACTAAGTTAGGATTAGCAGCTCTCAAATTTGCATTTAATACCAGTTTAGGTTACACACGGTTCTGATCAAATCGCATGCGATCCGATTGGAGTTGGAAACTATAATTGACAGGTTTAGCACTCGCATGTGGTTGGTGACAACACCGCATACAATTATTTTTCAACTAGAAACTAGATTAAACGAGTAAGAATGATAGATAGCCTAATCTCTAGAAGTCTTCTTCTGTACACAACCATTACTTTAGTACTAATTGTCTCGATAATTCAACTTATCCAAACAACCAGTTAAACAAACAACCAACTAAACCTAGACTTGATTATTGTTAGATCTTTAATACACTTCCTGTGGACCGACACCCCGATCTATACTATACGAGATATTCATATGCTTGTGAATTATTAGTAAAGTAGACAATTAGAGTTATAAATATTATTAGCTCTGATTTAGACCCATCAAGAACCAAACAAGAAAACCTAATTTTTTTATTATTAAAAATAATATTACTGAGAACAGTGTCATATACTCAATTTTGTGAGGATGCTACTCATCTTGCAACGTAACTATCACATCTGTTATTACTTTGTTAGAGCTACTTTTTGTGGTGTAAAAAATCAGTTTTACTTTACTAATCAAAATTTGAAGAACTAATGTATATATATATTTTTTTTAAGATAAGAGCTAATGTATATTGCGTTTTTTTTCTTTTCTCTGATCTAAAACTAAAGTGATAATTTCTGCCATACTATGTGATTATTTGGATTATATGAAGTAATAACTCATGCATAATGAATCTTTTTTATGTCTCTCTTATTCAGAACTCGAGGTGATAATTTTTGCTATATCAATGGAATTTGAACTCAAGTCTCCACAAATACGGACCCGTATCTTTCCAAGTACCTTATTAAGTAAAATTAGCTCTTATTAAATCTTAGCGGACTGTTTGGAATTCGGTGCCTATTTAAACATAGGGGGAGTGTTTTGAGATTTGTGCCAAGTTAAAACATATGACCTAGATCTCACAAATACTAAGTGAAATTTCAATCACTTAGCTTTAAAAATACATTTAACATTTTATGAGAAGGTCTGAACTATATAATTTAAAAAAATATATAAAATTTAATTAATTTTCAATATATATAATTAAAAAAATTTAAACATGTAGATCTACCCTGATTATTTAAATCATAGGAATCACAAGATCATGTATATCAAGGACTATAAATCTATAATTGTCCAGACTATGTAAACGATCGATTCATAAAAGCCCTCTATATTTGACAAATTTAAAAGTTTGAATGAATATACTTCGGTACGTACTTGAGTGTAACAAATTGCTTCCATATACAGATCAATTTCAATTCTATTTACAATGAGAAAACTAAAGATACTCCTCTCCTTTTCCTCATTAATTAAAGAAAATATTAAAAAGAAGGAACAATTAATGCAAAAAGGTACGTGGAAAGAAGACAACTGCATTTCTTCTCTCTAAGTTGCAATCAAATAAAAAAAAGCTTAAAAAAATCAAGGAATTAAATTTTTTTTTTTTTTGAGGAAAAGTAATTTAAAGTTGGGGGAATTTCATGTATACCCCTCAAAAACTTCAAATTATATATTCCCCTTTCTAAATTTTGCAATTACGTATTTTCCCCTCTACATTTCAAAAACTCACATATTTACCCATTTTATTGTCTTTTGGTCAGCACGAATCTTGAAGCAAACACGCATGAATATTGAAACAACGTGCACAAATCATAATGCAATGCATACATATCAAAATTGCTTTAAGATCTGTGTGCGCTATATCAGCACAAATCTTGAAGCGAACACGCACAGATCTTATTGCGATGCGCGCGGATCAGACGGTAGAGGAAGCCTTCAGATTCAAATTTGAGTTAGATGGGGCGTTTTATACTTTTAATAAAGGGTAAAACGGGTATTTTATAAATTTAGAATGAGTTTTAATATAAAAGACAATAAAATGAGTAAATATGTGAGTTTTTGAAGTTTAAAGGGGAAATATGTAATTTCAAAATTTAGAGGGGGAAATATGTAATTTGAAGTTTTTGAGGGGTATACGTGAAATTCCCCCTTTAAAGTTAGTAGCAGAACTCGTGTACTGCTAAAAGCCTAAAAGCATCTTATTATTTAATCAATTAATTTGAGAGATTAGCTCTCTAGGCTATACTCCCATTATAGTGGATAATGTTGTCTGCTGATAATGATATGTTAAATTGTCATCCTCCAACCAGCATATAATTTATATATATATATATATAGATAGAGGAGGGTTCCAATGCCTCCATTTTTCATGCCTCCACCATGCCTCTATTTTTAAAACTTTAATAACTCAAAATTTAAAACTTAAAAGTCAAAATAAAACCGTTGGATATGATCTACATCATTTTATCTATGTGCTCATAAAAAATTATCACATTTTGATTTTGTTTTTATGTGAATCAATAAGTTGAAAAATCAACGTCTAGAAATTATCCACATTAGTACGTTTTTTACAAGCTCTTGATGACAACCAAAACAAAATTGAAATGTCGTAATTTTTTACACGTGCATAGATAAAATGATATAGATCATATCCAACGGTTTTATTTTGACTTTTAAGTTTTAAATTTTGAGTTATTAAAGTTTTAAAAAATGGAGGCATGGTGGAGGCATGAAAAATTGAGGCATTGGAACCCTCCTCATATATATATATATATAGAGTAGAACTAGGGTGCTCTCGAGTTCACCAAGCCCTTGGTGAACTCAAGTCCAAAACTCATCGGATCGGCTTCAAATGACGAATCCGACCGTTGAAATCCGTCTACCTTACGAGTGATGCGTTTACATGCAGAAATTTTAAATTTTAAAATTAATTTTGTATAGAGTCAAGTGGTCAAAATTAGAAGGTTAATAAATTAATTTTAATGCATTCATTTTTTGACGTTTTTTGACCACTTGACTCTATGCAAAATTAATTTCAAAATTTAAAATTTTTGCATGTAGACGCATCACTCGTAAGGTAGACGGGTTTCAACGGTCGGATTCGTCGTTTGAAGCCGATCCGATAAGTTTTGGACTTGAGTTCACCAAGGGCTTGGTGAACTCGAGAGCACCCTAGTTCTACTATATATATATATATAGAGAGAGAGAGAGAGAGAGTAGAACTAGGGTGTTCTTAAGTTCACCAAGCCTCTTTGTGAACTCAACTCCAAAACCTATCGAATTGATTTCAAATGACGAATCCGAACCGTTGAAACCCGTCTATCTTACGAGTGATGCATCTACTTGTGAAAATTTTAAATTTTCGAATTAATTTTGAATAGAGTCAAGCGGTCAAAATTAGAAGGTCTATAAATTAATTTAGTGCATTCATTTTTTGAACGTTTTTTGACCACTTGACTCTATACAAAATTAATTCCAAAATTTTAATTTTTGTATGTAGATGCTTCCCTCGTAAGGTAGACCGGTTTCAACGGTTCACATTCATCATTTGAAGTCAATCCGATAAGTTTTAGAGTTGAGTTCACAAAGAGGCTTGGTGAACTTAGGAACACCCTAGTTCTACTATATATATATATATATATATATATATATATATATATATATTAATTCAGTTTTAAAATCACTGATTTTAATAAACAGTGAAAAATTTCTGAATAATTGGAAACAACGATTTTGAAACTGGCTTAATAAATAGTAAATAAATTCCCCAAAATATAAAATTTGGTCTTCGAGTACATTTTAATATAGATTGAATGTTGAACGGTTTGGATCGACTGATTGGACTTTGAAATGTAAAAACTGAAGCGTTTGTTCCACGGCCTAGGAACAAACATTTTGATATTAGCTAACCCCTCTCTCTCTATATATATAAGCAATGAGAGAGACGGTTGGTGATATATTTTGGGGTTAAGTTCTCCTGCGATCTCACCAATTAAGATTTATTTGTACAAATAGTTTTAGAGATCCTAATCAATAATCAGGTTAAGTTCTCCTGTCTATTTCTTTAGCCTGTTAAATTAATTGTCTTCGTTTCATTTATTTTCTTTGTATATGTGCTCTAACTATTTGACCTAAAAAATAAATGGTAGCCCAACTAAAAAGTATAAACTCCACATGTCAACAAAAAAGTCAAACAAAATAGAAATACAAAAATGACAAAAAAGTCCTCCTCCTCCGCGACCTATGCCAAAAAATAAACTTATAAGAAGAAATCATCACTGATGCGTAAGATTATTATTCATGTACAAAATATAAAAATATCTCTTTCAAAGTTACGTGCTATTAAAGCACTTTATAATTGGCAAAATTTCTTGCAATATAATTTTTTTTTAAGTTTTCTTGCATCACGAACCATTTTAAAGGGAAACAAATTGGTCCCCTAAACCCGGACTTATTACAAAATTATTTCATGGGTACATATTTTTTTTTTTTCAAAAATATATTAAATATTTTGTCAAGAAGGAGAAAGATTTTTTTAGACATTTTCTAAGAAATCAAAATATGCATCTACATCTCTGGTATTATTAGAGTTTCTAATCTGATGTAGTAATTTCTAATTCAGTTTCAGAGATGAAGGGGAGTTTCTTATTTAGAAACTATGCAGTAAAATTTATTATTAAAAAATTGTTTATAAACTCTATGTTAGCCAAATGATTGATTCAAATTATTTCTCCTTTTTAATTTGTTGCTGATGTGACTTAATAGAAACTCTAAAATTAATTTCAGGAATGTGAGAGTTAGAAACTTTAGAGACCTTAATTTTTAAAAAGTGGTTAACAGTTATTTAGAAACTCATTTGAGTTGCTGGAATGGAGATGCTCTTAATAATTAGTATGCATGGCCATCTTTAATTACAAAAGGTGATGAATCTGCTTACACATTCTAACGAACCGAATTAATAGTTCAATTTATTCTAGCGCATAAAAGTTTCTTTTCCATCTTCCTGATTTTTTTTTATAAAATATTTAATACATTTATAAAAAACAATGCTGCGGTTTCATCTCCATCGGATTGATTATAATTTTTTTATTTTAAGTTCCCATGTATTAATTTAAAAAGAAAAAAAATCTCTTTGGTTCCTCTATTAAATCATGGATTTATTACAAAATCATTTTATGGTCCTTGAAAGATACTGATGAGTTGTGCAACAGAGTGGGTCAGGTAACCCCTGCCCGGGTCGGATCGAGGCCATGTGATTTGTAATCTGGGTCCAAATCGACGCATTGAAGATTAAATTTAATACTTAAATAAAAAAAACAACAGGTGGCTTTTTATGCATCCATTTTATATTGCAACCGCCTACGTCCAGTACCAAGAGAAATTTGAGAAGCGCAGAATGATCTGGAAGCCAGGAGCCGTTGTGTCGTAAAACATTTTTAAATTGCAAAGAAATTGAATCAGGAGGTAAATAAATAAATTCTTCTCTTGTGCAACACGCACACGCCAACTTGTAGGGTTTGGATTAGAGTGGGAAAAATGGCATGGCAGAGCCAATTTCATTACGGAACAGCACGGCACGCGTGTCAGTTACGTGTCGTGACTTGCGTGTCTCATGTCATGACCATTTGCGTGTCGTGCGTATCTTTTGAAACTTTGTCACGGCACGTGAAAAATTTAGTCACGGTATGGCATGACACGTAGTCACACGAGTCACGTATAATTAGGACCATTAGATATTGATTTAGTAGTGAATCTTAAATAAACTAACCTAAATTATGATTAAATAGTCACGCGAGTCACGTATGATCACGGCACGTTTAGGCACGGCGTGACTCACGTGACGTGACCATTCACGTGCCGTGATCACCCCTTGACATTTTGGTCACAGCACGGCATGACACGTAAAAAATTAACTTGGTCACGGCACAGCACGACACGGCACGAGACCAAAATCACAGCGTGTTAGTCACGACACGGCACGGCGAAGCACTTTTTTCCCACTCTAGTTCGGATCACTCCGGTATTGAACGTTCGATTATCAAATTCAAATTATTTTTTTTACTTAACTGGACTAAGTTTGCTCTCACCAGAAATAAATTTGGACTGTAAAGTTATAGGTTCACTTGTACGGTACCTGAGAGGCTCAAATACTGACTCTCACTTGCACATCTCAGCTGAACTGAACCAGATCAAAGTGTTAAAATTGTACAAATCAGAGCAACACATTCTATTGTATCGAATTTTGTAAAGTAACTTAAATTTTGATTCAGTTTGAGCATAAATATTAAAGATTCTCATTAAATTTCTAATTAAATCAGATTGATTCAAAATTCTGATCGAACGATCTGAATTCAAACTCAAAATTGAGTTACTTTAGATGATCCGGACTCCATTTTTATTTTCGCCAGAAAAACGATAAAATAAATAAATAAATAAACTAAACGATAGCTTTTGTCTGAAGTCTGATTTACGAATTCACTTGTTTCTATTGAAAAATTATATTGATGCGTATGTGATCAAAGAGAAATTGGACAATGATGCTACCGTTTCAAAATTTGACTTTGGAAATAGAATATTATATTCTTTCTAGATTCTTTTACTAATTTTTAATTTGGAACGAATAGTGTATGAAACGTTCCAGAATTATCAATATAAATAATTTTCCTTTAATCTAAAAAAGTTATTCTAGTAAAATATAATGAAGAATAAATTTGTAAAAAATAATTGCGGAATACTCGCTGTAAAGTTAGGTCACGTTGCAAAGTAACGTATAACGAATGGATTTCTTTTTTTTGTCTTCCAGTAACGGAGGATAAATTTGTTAGAAAAAAGATAATTTGGGATACTTATTATGGTGGCTCGGAGCAGCGCTGATACATAATTCTCTCTCACTTCGGCTACAGGATCAAATTACCAAATGGACCAAATCCAAATGGACCAAATCCACGGACCACGAGCCATGAAGCACGCATAGGAAATGCTGAAATGCAAGAGAAGGAGAGCATTTAATTGAAAGCACAAAAAATTCGCCCCAGCGCGCTAGCCTAGGTCCCACTTGGTCCAGCTGCGCAAGTGGCTGCTCCCTCGACCCCACCAACCCTGGCCAACCACTACCCAGTCCACTGTCCACCTCCCGACTTCTATTCTTTTTTCTTTTCTTTCCTCCTTTTTTTTTTTTTTGTTTCAGTCCACCTCGCAACAACTTGCCTCACAACTCCAATTCCTGTCCCTCTCACAGAAACTATTACTTGACCACGGCGCACAGCCCTCGTGAATTGCCTCCCTCACTGAAAGATGGGCCCAACGATGACTTGTAATTCGGTTTCTGTTTGGTTGGAGTAGAGGTGTTTTTCACACGTGGTGAACCTGGTTCACCTAACCTTGGCTTCCTAGAACACGCTGCCAAACGTCAAACGAGCTCAGCTCAGCGAGTAGTCAGTACCTACATCCACCAGTTTTTACTAAACTGGATGTATCCATTACCATTAACCATGTATGAAAAAATTAATCGGAAGATGCTTAGTACTTGGGAGTGAGTGCATGATCTAGCCCAAGTTGCATTAGCGAATTTATAAATTATTTTCTTCGTACCATCGCCTATCGGCAATACAACAGAGCGCATATCCAGATGTAAAAGAACTGGAGAGGAGCGGCAGTGTTGGCTCCTCTCCCTCCACCCCTTCTCTCTCTCCCCGAACGAAGTCCCCACTTTGTAACCAAGAGGAAAGAGGAAAAGAAAGACAAACATGTACATATCCGATATCTCTCCATTAAATTAATACTTATCATCATCATCATCATCATCATCACATCGATACATACTAGTCAATACTTACCCCAGCAAGCGAACGTCTCTCCCTTTCCCTCTGCTCTGCCCCACCCCACTCAGGCAGCCTATGTCCGATCCCTCGCTCCACCGACCGATCCTTCTCTTCCCTTTCCCTTCTCCTCAACCTCCTCCTCCCCCTTCTCTCATTAACCTATAGCCTAGCGTAGCCTAGCCTCCAATGAAAAACTTCCTCAAGAAGCTTCACATAGTCCCCAGTCACGCGACCGACGACGTGGAGCCGGCGCACGAACAGCACAAACCGCCGCTCACCAGTATCTCCAACTGGCTTAACTCCGTCACTAGCAAACATCCCTCGCCAACGCGCACTCCACCGAACGGACCGGAGGCGGGTGGCTCTTCGGTGGATTCTTCTTCGGAGACAGTTAGCCTCGGGAGGATGAGGAGAGTAAGCTTGTCAACTGCGAGCCCCGGACCTGAGGCGGCTGCGTCTTCGGCGAGTTCTTCTTCAGAGACAGTTGGCTCGGAGAGGATGAGGAGGGAATCAGGGTCAGGAGCGCCGCCGCCTCCGGTACGGGAGCTTCCTGCGGCTGAGGTGGATACGACGGCTGCTTCAGCGCCTGTGGTGACAGAGGAGGATGATCTGGAGGATTATCAGTTACAACTAGCGCTGGAGCTTAGTGCGAGAGAGGATCCGGAGGCAGTACAGATCGAGGTCGCGAAACAGATCAGCTTGGGATCGTGTCCAGTCGAGAGTACACCAGCCGAAGTGATCGCTTATAGATACTGGGTCAGTGCTAGCTCTAATCTTGTGCCGTGATTCAACTGCTTGTGATTAAGATCTCGATCTAATAATTATCTTTAATCAATTGTATCAATCTCATCAAGTGATGCCATTTGGTAGCAAGTCAACCTACTAACTCAGGCCATTCTTTTCACAAGTCCGCCCTTGATGTTTAAATACATTAGCCCTTCTGGTAAAGTGCAAATATATGTTTTAAACATTTTAGGTATTTGAGGAAATAGATGCTCTCTCTTGCTTGTGATTCTTTTTTTGAATAATATATGTTCAGCTGTCTCATTTATAGTGACATTCAAATAACTTGTGTCAAAATGAGATAAACTTTTGTCGCTGATGCAAATATGAGACAAATAGTTAGGTTTAGTAATTGAGTTTGCTAAGAGTTGTCAATAGTGCAATGACTTTTTAAATCTTACCTAAATGGAATTTTTTTTCTGTCCTGAGTTATGTCTCATTATGTAAATTTCTTCACAATATTTACAGAGTTACAATGCTCTAAGCTATGATGACAAATATTGGATGGTTTCTACGATTTTTACGGCATCTGGGGTGACCCCAGATCACCAAAAATGCCCTCTCTCCTCGACTTACAAGAGAAACTCTCCTCAGGGAACTATAGTTGGGAAGCCGTGTTAGTCAATAGAGCAGAAGACGCAGATTTAGTAAGACTGGAACAGAAGGCATTGATCATGGCCGCCGAATCGCGATCCAGTGACTCTCCTTTTGTTGGAGGGGTTCTGGTGCAGAGACTGGCTTCGCTTGTGGCTGATTACATGGGAGGAAAAATTTCGGAACCTGAGCGCATGTTGTTGTCTTATCATAGTTTGCGTAATTATTTGAGGGAAATTGGGGGAAGTGTAGTACTCCTACTTGGTCGAATCACTATTGGTCTAGCTCGTCATCGTGCATTAATGTTCAAGGTTTGTTTATTCAATCCAAAATTTTATGGTTGAAGCTTGTGTGTGCTCTTTAAAAGATAAGCAAGGCAATCAGTAGGCTATAAGACAAAAAAAGTAGAAAGGGATAATTATAGGTTTAAAAATACGTAGCATTTTTATAAAAGAAACCATCTGGAAGTCCTGCGGAAAAATAACTCGACGCCAGAATGTCTTTTGTGCGGGTCGGAACGTACCCGGCAATGAATATTGCTACCTTAGGATTGGTCAATTAGCTTCACTCAATCTGTGCCTAAAATACTATAATGAAAACAGAAGGAACTTGGGCATAATTGCAAGATGCTAAAATAACTCATTTGGTGTTGGTCGGTTCTGGTACTGGCTTTTTGTATGATTCAACTGAAACATGTTTTTTTGAAAAATTACTTTTTAACAAAAATTACTCTTGATATATATAGTATTGTTTTTGCATGAATTTATGGTAGGTTTTAGCTGATAGTTTGGAAATTCCTTGCCGGATAGTGAAAGGGAAGCATTACACTGGATCAGGAGATGGTGCACTGAACATTGTTAAGTTTGATGACGGAAGGTACGGTACAGACCCATATTCTTCATCACACCATTATAGATTGTGTAACTTTTAGGTAGACGTTGAAATGTAAAATTAAATGCTCCCTTATCTGTTTGGTTTTGATATAGAAAAGCAATTATCTGAAAAAGTTGAGACTAATTTCACAGACTTTGATTCTGTACTGTATACCATTCCCCTCATGTTGTATCTGCTAGTTCTTAGGTCTAGTTGTATCCTGTTAAATTTTGGTTGAACAATTCATTTTTGAAGGAAGATTAAATATATAATTGTCGACCATAAAGCCATTCAGAGCAGATTGATGAAATCGGTGCATTGCAATATAGATGCACTGCCAGCTAAACAGTGATTAGTATCAGTATAATGTGGCTGCTCGGGATCCTAGGTTAAAATACATAGCAGCTCGCGTTGCACATTTCTTGTGCAATGGTCACCTGTTAGGGCCGACAGAAATCATTAGGCATCAATAAACTGTAAACTGAAATAATGAACACAATTCCAGTAATCCCATTTTCAGGGAGTTCATTGTGTATCTGATGACGGATCCCGGCATCCTCATTCCCTCTGATGGTGGTGTGACTGTGTCAAGAGAATATGAGCAGCAGAGCTTATTCCCATCCAATCATTTCAACAGAGGCAATGAAAATCGTCTAGAATGTGTGTTCCTTCCAGTGCTCCTTCAAGCTCAGTTGGTTGTTCCTCACAAATTAGTGGGGGCCATGAATACAGAACCAAATTCAAGAGAAAATCCTAGATGCACTGACAGCGAAGCCGAATCAAAGCTTGACACAAAACTCAACACGAGTCAGACGTCACCGGCTGCCAGAAGAAAAAAGAAAGTCAAAGATGTATCAAAATACATGATCAACGCGGCTAAAGAAAACCCTAAATTAGCACAGAAGCTTCATGATGTATTGGTTGAAAGTGGGGTTGAAGCCCCGCCTGACCTCTTCTCTGAACTCTCCGCGAACCATTGGATGATCAAGAGACAACTTCAATTGTTACTTATGAGACAAAGAAGAGAAGTGGGCCCCATGGCCCATTTTTACCAAATCTGAGCCCTGTCAAGTCAGTCGAAGGAGCAGGGACAGGGACAGCCTTGTCGAACATGCCGGTCGCAGCAGCTGCAGTTGCAACAGCTGCTGTGGTAGCTTCTTCAATGGTTGTTGCTGCAGCTAAATCCAACAGTGAGGTCAAATATGAGGTGCCTGTAGCAGCAGCTGCGGCGCAGTTACTGCAGCTGCAGTTGTTGCAACTACTGCTGCAGTAAGCGGAAATAGTCCTATTTCAAATCTACTCTTGCCAGGTTTGGCAGAGTCGATTTCGAAGGCAGACTCGAGTTCAAAGGGAAGCAGAGATGATCCACATGAGGAGCAACATGATGATGGTGATGTGGATCATGAGAAGAACTTGGGCGTAAGTGAAGCTCCACCAGAAAGGAGTTCAGATAAGTCAACTGGAACTGAGAGTACCAGGTCTGACGTGGCACTGGATGATGTGGCAGAGCTTGAGATACAGTGGGAAGAAATTATCATTGGTGAAAGGATTGGGCTTGGTATTATCTCAATGAGAAATCTTGCTTTGGCTTCTCCTAGAAATTTAGCTATGATTTATTGACCCCTTTAATATGTTTAATTTAGGTTCGTTTGGTGAGGTTTACAAGGGCGATTGGCATGGAACGGTGAGTTCCTCTAGCAATCCAGTTTTTTTGCTGTATGCTTCGTGATCCCTTTTTCTTATTTGTCATTTTCATTTGTTGTCAGGAAGTTGCAGTAAAGAAGTTCTTGCACCAAGATATATCCAACGATGCTCTTGAAGAATTCAGGAGCGAGGTACATATTCTGCTAAATTAAGAAGTTCATTACTTCTATGCATTTCGCTTGATTCTAAAGTAGATTTTTTTAGTTTGAAAGGAATTTACGATTTACCTTTTTTCTGTTTACAAGGTGAGGATCATGAAAATTAAGACATCCAAATGTGGTGCTCTTGATGGGTGCTGTAACTCGAGTGCCTCATCTTTCAATTGTTACTGAGTTTCTCCCAAGGTGCCTTTTCTATATTCTCTCGTCTTGACATCTGCTTTGTTTGAATCAACTGTTACTTAGTTTTATTTGATTATATATATTGCAGAGGAAGTTTGTTTAGATTGATTCACCGGCCCAATAACCAATTGGATGAGAAAAGGAGACTGCGGATGGCACTTGACGTTGTATGTTTTATATCTATATCTAAATACTTCTATACATTTGGATATGACTAACTTTATAATTTTTTTTAAATATAATTGTGTTTATTGCGTTACAGGCTCGTGGAATGAATTACTTGCATAACTGTACACCAATGGTAGTCCATCGTGATTTGAAGTCTCCAAACCTTCTTGTCGATAAGAACTGGGTGGTAAAGGTAATGATCTGTTTTTACTTTTAATAAAACCTTTTTTTTTTCTCTTACCTTCTCATAGTATGAAAATTTTGCACCTCCATATAAATATAGGTTTGTGACTTTGGCTTGTCACGGATGAAACACAACACATTTCTCTCCTCAAGATCGACAGCAGGAACAGTAAGTGGTACTTGTTGGCCTCAACTATAGATCATTTCATATTCCTTTCAGCTTTTGCTTTAGTAAATTGGTTGAAGTACATTTTGAATGACCCGGTGCTTTTATAGGCTGAGTGGATGGCACCTGAGGTGCTTCGAAACGAACCATCAGATGAGAAGTAAGCTTTATCACTCAAAGTGTATATACCACTTTTAAAATGAAAAATAGCAACAAACATGTTTATCTGAATGTTTTTTTAATCACGTGCAGATGTGACGTGTTTAGTTTTGGGGTAATATTGTGGGAGCTGTGTACTCTGCAACAACCATGGGAAGAATGAAACCCCATGCAAGTGGTTGGAGCAGTTGGGTTCCAGCATCGCCGCCTCGACGTCCCTAATAACATGGATCCAGTCGTTTCTAAAATCATTCAAGACTGTTGGGAAACGTTAGTTTCTGTGCTTGTTTACATCTTTTTTTAGTGTTGTTTGGTCTTTTGCTTATATTTGAAACTTCATAAACCGGTCTGAACTTAGTTTTCATAGGACTGTTAATATACATTTTATTAGGTTAACCGCAAATGAAGAATAGTCCCTGTTTAAATACAAACCAAAGAACAGTGACATAGGAACAAACCTAAAATAGAAATATAATAATTCTATTAGGATGCTACTGGTATAGCCAAGTAAATGGTATACTGCTAATTCCTATTGTATGAGCTATGTACC
>JAJGRW010004416.1:0-23627 GCA_025461045.1 Carex parvula | reverse complement strand
TCTTCCCCTCTTTGACAATGAAAAAGTGGGTGAACGAGTTGTACATATAGTTACTTTATATGTTGTTGTTTGTTTTGGTTGTTTGTGTTGGGATTTGTTATGTGCTCTATTTCTTCTCCCTCTCTTTTCTGCCTCACACACCACACTGGCGGCTCTTCATTGAGACCTTTGAGTGTGATTGTCCCAGTTCGGTTGATTCAGTTTCTGATCTGGTTTGATTCAGTGCCTCTATTAGAACATCTTGAGTGGTGACTGTCCTGACCCGGTTAATTCAGTTTCCGGTCTATTTGATTCAATGTCTTCTATAATGAAATCTACCAGCAGGACAACTATGCGCACAGAGGAGCCATCACTAGGCTTCTATCATTTTCATCAAGCAAGGATGACCAAATTTGTATCCACATAATGCACATATTCCTGTGCATTTTTAGTTTGTTTACAGCTAAATGTTTTTCAAGACACTTGTTCTAATCTTATATAACAGCTAGTTCGTAACTCTTTAAATTAATAAAATCCTCTACGGCTTTTCCCCCAAAAAAAATTGATTATTAGGTGATTTAATTTATATTTATGTAAGTTTAATAAATTTTAGTTGGAGAAATTATTGTATGGTTTAAACCAATGATTAATGAACATCTCTGTCTGACAGTGACGGATAAATACCAAGGCAAGTCAGGTTTGTACTCAACTTTAATTTTCAATATTATTACTAATTTGTATGTTTCTTCAAGATTCATTGATTTAATATATTAATGTTAAGATTCTCAATGTTACTTTTCTTACTATCACACATCTACTGTAATAAAATTGAAAACCATTTTGATTTGTTAACTCTTTAGGGCATTGCACAAAAGATTCTTAGCCCTCGTTTACAGAAAAGAGAAGTTAGCGAAATACTTTCTATGGCGACAGTGACAGATAAGCAGCGGCATGCTATGCTGGAAAGATCGGCCGACATTTGTACTAGTATCCAAAATTAATTACAAATTAATAAATATATCCAAAAATTTTTGGTTTTTCTAAAAATATCCAAACCGGCCAGATTCTAAAATCTGGCCGATTTCCTACTCTCCCAGAAATCGGCCAGAATCTGACCGGTTTTTTTTTTTTTTAGAGACACTATGAAAAGCAAGATAATAAAATCTAACACTGAAAATTCAAATTGTTTGTTTAAAATTATTTTTTAGATTACTTCTTTGATGTATAATTAGCATATTTATACTAAAATACGCTAAATTACTTGAAATCAACTATATTACACTATATTACATTATATTACATCATATTACATTAAATTACGCTAAATTATGTTAAATTACACTAAATTATGTTAATTTATGTTGAATTACACTAATTACATTAAATTACGCTAAGTTACACTAATTTCGCTAATTATAATGAAATACGGTAAATTACGCTAAATTAGGCTAATTTTGTGCCATCTTTCATAAATCATAAAAAATAATAAAGAAATTCCAAAAAATAGTAAAAATCGGTATTCTACAGGTTCATTATATAACTAATTTACTGAGCTACTTAGATTGAATAATGAAAATCTTAATCAGAAACTTCAACTCAAGTTTTGAGGCTCTTCCCTTTGTTTCTTGGCAATTTTAAATTTTGAAATCCGGCATTGCCCGGCATTACCATTGCCGGCACTGACGCATGCAAGTTTTTCGAAAAGTGGTCATTTGCTGAAATCGGACACTCGAGTGCCGTTTTATGGCCGTTTAAAGTTTCGTCATCGTTTTTCGCCTTCTCAGTAAAGATATTATCCATATTCATATGTAATTTGCCGTACTTTAGCATAATTGAACATAATTTAGTGTAATTTAATGTAATATAGTAGAATTCAACATAATTTCAAATAATTTAGCGTATTTTAGTATAAATATGCTAATTATACATCAAAAGAATAACTCTAACAGAATAATTTAAACAAAAATTTGAATTATATCAGTGTTAGAATATTGATCACATATGCGACTCCTTCAGGGTGTAAAAAAAAAATGAGGGAAACCGTCAGCAGATTTTGATTGGATTCTGGGAAGAGAAAACTGGCAGATTCTGACCAGTCTTGGACATTTTCGAAAAAACCAAGAAATTCTTGGTATATTTACTAATTTGTAATTAAACTGTGGATATTAATAAAAATGTTCGGAAAGATCGGTGTTTGAATAGTTAATAAACGACATTACAACTAGAAAGCCTACGTAGCTGGCCCGTACTCGCGTGTCGTTCCGTAGTGGGATCCTATACAACTCATAGGACGGGACACGCGCTGCTTCTCATGCATTAAGTCAGTGTTGTACAAAAACGTCCCATTAACAGCTGCTTAAATATCGTCTTAATCGTTAACGGCGGTTAAACCGTTACGAATACATTTAAACGGACTGGTTGTTTGCCGGATGAAAAACGATTAACCGGGCAGTTTTTTCTGAGTAATCGGCTATTTACCGTTTAATCGTACCGTTATTCACCGTTTATTCACGTTTTTTTCCGTTTATCACGTTTAATTCCCGTTTATTTCCGGTCATTTATGGTTTATTCCCATTGTATTCCACGTGAATATTTATTTTTTCACATTGCTTTTTTCTTTTTCAATGATAGTGTGTTGCCTCATAATGGTTTATAAATCCTCGTATTGTAGTGTTTATTTGTGCTTGGATATACATCCAATATTTTTTATATATGTTTTTTGTTCTTACTTACTTTGAAATTGATTAATTGTTCTATTATTTATATACCATATATTTTTCTTACTTATTGATGTAATTTTTTTAATTAGTACGACGTGTTCATTTATGAAATTAAGTTGTTATCATTAACTAAATTTAGTGATTTATGTTGAATTGTTTCATTTTTTCAAATAATATGTTATTAGTATTTGAAAAAGCTTAATTCTCAAATTTATTTTTTCATTAAATAAATGTGTTACTTACACATGTAAAGTAAGCTTAATTCTCAAATGCTTGTGTTAAGAAGAAATAAGTGTAGTGTCATGTTATTATAATAAAACTAAGTTAAATTAAGTTTATTTGATAAATTTAATGAGTTAAATAAATTATGATATATATATATATACAATAAATTTAATAAAACGTTAAATTGTCTGCATAATTCCGATTAATCGGCCGCATATCGATTAATCTCTTGTTAGTACCCCATCCGTCCGACAACCGCATACCGTTATTTACAACACTGTATTAAGTTCGAGTTGCGGGCCCATCAGAACCCGATCTCTGAGTTGTACGGACGTAGAAACGCAATATAGTACACCAAACATTGTAGAGGATCAGTGCCCATTTACACTACTGCAATTCAGAATCTAGATTCTAGGTAGAGGGAGACGTTGTGCATCGATTTAACATATACAACCTGCAAAGTTTGATATTTGGGATTGCGATCCCTGACCATGCATCCTGCATTCCTGCAAAGTTTTGTGTTGATTTGTATGCAGATCAAATAAAGCTCATATCTTTCAAGTATTTATAATTTGGAATTGACAGGTTTGAAAATTTTAATCTGGCTGTTGAATGTGCGGATAAAATTTTAAAATATGAACAGTTCATGGAAAAACCATAATGTTTTCAATTGATATTTTACCTGCTGGCACTCGTAGTTCATGGAAAAATTGTTGAATTGCAATCTCAGCAAAGTGAAGCACACTAATACTCTGCACTTCCTCCCTTAATTAAATTTTCCTAAAAACAATTGCAACTACCTAATAAGCAGTTAGGTACAGCAAGGTCAGGGATTTGGTAGTTAATGATTTGCAATAATAATCTCTATGACTCTATCTAGATTTCAAATTGTTGAGTGTGTGACAGGATATAACTAATAAATGGGTCCATTCTATACATTGCAAAAAATTTCTTCGTAGATAATAAGCTTTCTGAAAGTACATTTATACAATAATTTGTAACAATTTTGTTCCCACTGCATATCTGTCACTTTTTCTATATATATAAAAAAAAAAAATCATTATCAGCATCTATTTTTTTTCTTTACCAGAAAAAGTATTTAATTAGAATTCAGTAAGTACCTATTTGGGACCATCTCTAGCCATCATACTACTGTAGAATATATTACTGATCTGAAACCTTGATAAGTTCAATTATGCCATCTATATTACTGATCTCATGGTAATAAATGTGAATCAGTTAATCATGAGCTATATGATAACAGATCTGTGAACAATTAAGCATATATGGCATATCAGTGCTCAAATTAATAATTACTAATAAAGGAAGCAAATTATAAGAGGCATGAGTCAAAAGGTTATGATAACAGCATTAACTGAAAGTCTGAAAGTAATAGATACAGTCTGTCAGTACCATATCCAGCATGTGCTGGGGCAGATATAGTAGAATAATATTCCTATATATTATTTATTATTTTGGTTGGTTCCTAAGAATATGTGTACCCTTTTGTTTGGTATAGAAAATATAAGTTAGAAAAAGGATGATGACTGATGACTTAGGGCCTAGGGGTGAAAACGGAGCGGAATACGGAGCGGACAGTGGTAAAAACTATATTCATAACTTTTTTTTTCATTTTCTAGATAAGATACAGATTGGATATTGGATCGGTTATTTATTAAAATAATATTAAAAAATACCAAAGTTCTTTATCTAATTTTAATGGTGAATAACAATATTTTTTCATAATATATATTAAAATATATGATATATATCTACTATTCGGATACGGATAATTGAACGTAAAACCATATTAGTATCCATATCCACACGGATATTCGGATATCGGATATCCACATCTAATTTTTCGAATACGGATCGAATATTATCCATACCATTTTCACCCCCACTGATGACAGACATTTGACTTGAACGGTCCTATATAGTTATTTATATTCTTTGATAAAGGTAATTATTTATTTTTAGAAAATTAAAGGCATAAAATTTCGAACTAACGACTGAAAATTTCAAATAGTCTTCAAACTGTTAAACATAAACTCTGTATAAAAATGTATTTGTGGACTAACTTCTATATTTAAGAAAAAATTAGATAAATAGAAAATTATTGCTTTTGAAAGGTTCAAAATAGTAAAAATATTCTAAACAAAAAATGAATCCAAACAACTATATTATGTGATTTCGGCATTTTACCCCCGGCCTATTAGAAATCCATTTAAAAGAACCCGTATCTGGGCCTTCTAGCCCAAAGAATGATTCGCCTTTGTTCTAACTCGAGGAAGACAAGCAACCTGAAAGCAGCGCTTTATTTTTTTTTTCCTTTTGCTTTTTTTATTTTCTTTTCTTTTTTTTTGTTTGCAACGGTCACTATTGCACGTGATAAGTACCCCTTAAAAAAGCACCGAAATACCTGACATGTTTGATCTAAATTGTATTAATCAGATCATATGCTATAGACACACACAACGTACTATAAATGCATTTTAAAAACACTACATGTGTAATGTATGTATATGCGAAGGAAATATGTTGAAAATTATCCGTCAAGTTTTGTAACATTGTGATCTTAAATATAACCTAATTGATTATCCGTCATTTTAGAAGAATCTTATTCGTATTATGGAAATCATACATAGCACTTGTGTTGCTTGAAAACGCATGTCAATGGTTTAAACTTCACATAATCGTTGAGAACACTTGATTTATCCCGAGTCGGTGAAGTCTCCGATATAGTCGAAAACCACAACTGGAGGTCCAGAGATTATCCAAAACACATCCAACACTAGACACCCCTCAAGCAAATCCAGCGGTGTACATCAAAGTTTCAAACATAACGAACTCGCACCAACAAACAACCCTTCCAGTGGTGTATGTCAGAGTCCTCAACACAACGAACTCGCACTAACCCTTTACAAAACAATCCTTTTTTTTTTAGAACCTGACAGAAGCTGCCAAAACAATCCCTAAACACCAAATTGAATTAGACACGACACTCTAATTCATGCCCCAGAAACAACCCAGTATACTAAAATCCCGCATACATTCAACACTTAAATAGTTAAAACAATCAAATATTTCTTACCCAATGAGTCCTGATTCAGAGGTCCCTCGAGAATACTCAGAAAAATTAACAACAAAAACTTGCGTTTGTGAGGATAGAAAATAATGCCCAACCAGCAATTATTTGCTTCTCGGATGAGATTGGGATATGCAAAAGGTGTGTCTGAAAGGATATTATTTGCTTCAAGACTAATGTCCAACCAGCAATTATTTGCTTCAAAAAATGGTCATTTAAACTCGTTAACTTAGATTACAACAATTAATTTACACAATTTACTAAAAAAATAACATACAATCTAGAATAAAGCGACAAAAATGCTCAAATATCTCATTACATCATGTTTTACTGATAACAAATATCCTGAAGATGTTCTTCAATCCTCTTCTCTCTTGCAAGAAAAAAGAGATTTACTTGCCTGGTTTTAAGTTTTAACCGAGTATTACGGAATTATACTGGGAGGAGCAGTCTAGGTCCAATGCACATCAAATTTGCGTCAAATGTCTTCTCCTTATGGATTTTCGGTCTAAGTGTTCAATATGTCCCTATTTGATTAAATTATTTTTTTTATAATTGTACTTGTAAATCAAACAGCTAGGTAAACCCAACTTTAAACCCAATGAATCGTGTACTTTGTTGTCTCTATATATAAAGGTAATTGACAAAGGTAGTTTCGCCCCAATTACTGACAAAACTTTTGTTCGTTTGAAATTTTAAAAGTAAAAGAATAATTTTTTTGTTAATGATAGAGTAGAACTATGCATAGAATTTCAAGGAAGAACCGAAGAAGGCATGAATAACATTTTGATCAACAGTATAAACAAAAAGAAGACTAAGTTAACATTCAAAACAAAAATTGAAGTGCGGCTGGATGAGGACATGAAAAGGCTCATTAATCAGGTAAAATGACATGCCTGTAAATTGTAACGCTAAATCTCCTTCAAACAGAAGGACCGTGTTGGTAATCAGAACAATCCATGAGCAAGAGTTAAGTACTGGAGCTGCGTAAAACAAATTCATTAATAATCAGCCTAATGCAATTTGATAAATGATGCACATGAACAAGCAGTTGAGTAGCTAGTGTGCCATAATTTTTCTATCGTATCAACAGGGGAAAAAAAATATATTACCTGTGCATATGATCATAACACTTGAGCTCTTTCTGCTTGAGTTTGCAATAATGAAGGCAATGGTGCCACCAGTCTTATTCTCTGCAACAAGAAATTGATAGACTGTTAGAGAGAGCCCAAATATATATACAACAAACCAACTGGTGAAAATAAATGACGATTGATTAAAAGCTAAAATTATGCAACATTTTCATTTTAGTCCTTTTCATGGCCTAAAAATGTTTAAAGTGTAACCTCGGTCAAGTTTGAGTCAGCCCAATACAATGCATGTATGGAGGAAATGTACTCGATGGTTTTTTCAATATTTAGTAGCCCATTTGAAAACAGCCATGTGCAACCCTGAAAATTTTCAAAAGTACGATGCATACATAAAGAAAACCCCTATCATTCTTTCAAATAATAAGACCAACCAAAACATTTGAATATCTTGTACATCATTTACTTCAAAAGATATACAATCTACTACTACTGCACTTTCATCTCTGCACAAGTGAGGAGGAAGGTGTCTTTCATGTATTTCTATTATTAAATTAGGAAAAGGCGAAGGATGCATGGTGATGAAAGGCTAGTCGCAATAACCCTTTTATAATTTTCTAATGTGTCTTACTCGAGTACCTCATGAGAAGCGGGGTGAGAAAGAACAAGCCAGTGTGCGTGAAGGTGATAACCGCAATCTCCTGGTACTGGTTGAACTGGTTTCTCATATCCTCTACAACCAACGAATAGCTACTTTTAGATTTCACCTTTTCGAGGATAAGAAACACAAAAATAGCCTTTTCACTTTTCAAAAAGTATATATTGTTTTGACAGTGGCAACCAAGTTTACTTAGGTACAGCTCCATGACAATTCTGCAATTCTTTTTCTCTTATTTTTCTTTTTACAGTCATTACAATAAGTAGGGCAACTACTACTCTACCTGTAGGGACTCCTTTGTATATATCACCATAATAAATAAATTAAACGATCGCTGAAACCATAAATTAAATTTTAGAAAATCATACCCATCCTCTGCAAAAGACCTGTTTGAAGAATCTGCAGTGTTGATTTTAGGCATCCCGCCATTACAATAAAGAGGGTCGCCTGTTAACACATTCAATTGTACACATTATCAAGGTTCTAATACAATAAAAAGAATTATATGTAAAGCCTAACAAAATGTAAAGAACTACAAATTTAAAAAAATAGATAATACCCAAAAGGGGATGACCAATATAGGACAAGTGGATGCGGATCTGGTGTGGCCGTCCTGATTGGATCTCAACCTACATTGTTCAAAGGGAAAAACCCTGATTAATGCACAAAACCAAGGAGTCAGAATAACTTTAGAAGCTATGCATACATACTTGCACCAGCGTTTGATTCCTCTGCATGTCTCTTTCAAGAACATGAACTTTGCTCATGGCCGACTTGCCTAAATTTCCATATGGGCAAAAAAAATGAAAAAGAAAGTATCAGGAAGTTTTTCAATCAAGGCAATCTATTCTGAGACCTAACCTCGCGCTTTTCCAATAGAAGAAATTTTATAAATATCAAATATGGTATTGCAAATGAAATTAAGATAGAGAGAGGGAGAGGGAGAGAGCCTGTTGAAGAAGCAACATAAAGGCCCTGTGCAACACCAGCATACTTAACCAACCCAATGGGCTGCGTGATTATAACCTAATCAAATCAAACAAGAAACACAATCTAGTAATTATCTAATGCGATGGAAATGTTACATGAGTATGTCAGTTCATAATTAATGAAACGAATTTATACTATGTTAGTGAATTTACCTCATCATTTTCAATAATTCCAGTTACCAAAGCACGATAGAATTTTGAAATTTGTCTCGTGTTACAAAAATCTGAACCGTCTCTAAGAAACCATGGGATTCATATCAAGGACAAGTTCAGATATTAGATGCAATAAATAATATAGCAGTAATGGCATCAAAGCACAAATCGGGCCCACCTGTCGCTTCTGGCATTTGCTGTTCCCTCAGCAAAATAAGATGCAAGCCCAACTTTTGCTATCTTGGTCTTAGCACAAAGAAGTAAACCTGAAAAGGAAACCATAAAAGAACCTTAAAATAATATCATTTAATCCAAGGATTTAAATACCAGTACAACTCAACTATTCGAAACAAGGACTTATTAAACTTTCATTTGTTCATGATGGCAATATTCTTTTGGTGGACAACAACACTTTCTATATTTTTTTTTAAGCCCGACTTTCTGTTAATTTGAAGTTTGCAAAATCAAGCATGATGATAGAGGCACATTTTAGCCTGATAGTTGTTCATGCATAATTACCTCTATCTGATAACATGCACAGTTGTAAGCGTATGAAGATTTTAACACATGTATATCCAGCCTATAGGAGGGACCCCTATCCTATGGGTCAAGTTGAACCAGATCAGAATTGGCGCCCCTAACCTGAACCTGACAGAAGGTTTACACGGCAATGAATCCATAAGATCTGAAATTTGTAATTCGAACAGACCTGAGGTGCCTCTTCCCAAGCGATGAACCGGTACGGGATGAGCTTGAGAGGCTCTTTGCTTGGTACAGAGTGGAGATGAAGTAGTTACCCTCCAATCTCTCCATTGAAGTTGGGTTAAGACAGTACGTTGCTGGAAGAGGCCTCCTGGCAGGACTTGCAAGCCAGATGGTTTAATTACCGCAACCTGAGATTCCATGACATCAAATTCAAAAGTCAATCTATGATATACGAGAAAACTAAAGAAGCATTTTTTTAAGCCAAAAAAGAAGGTATTAACAATGTCATCATCTTCGTACAGAACGTCGAGCAAGTACGGTGTAGATGGTTCCTTCCATGGAAGCCGATGGTATACCACTTTACAGCCTTCCCTGAGAGAAAAATATGCAGGAGATATAAATAAGAGATTAAACTTCTCATTATAATTCGAACATTGATACATTGAGCAACATGACATGATAAATAAGAACTTCAGAAGTATCACAACCTCAGAATGCAATCAGGATCTTTAACAACTTTACCATCAATTGTGATCTGCAAATAGAACAGAAGTTTCAGAAAATGCCATCATGTCATGGTACAAAGAATAACTGTGTAAGCAATAAAATACCTTGCTAATATAAATAAATTACCTGGCCATTTTGAATTCTATGAAGCCAACTGAAAACAAAATCAAAAGGCAATTGATCAAATTATGTGAATTATCAAGATAGAATCCTCACTCACTGATAGACACTACACACTAGAGAAGAAACCAACCCCTCAATTGGCGCAGAGTTATTGTAATTGGATACGTAGAAGTCGATCAAAGTCGGAGCTACAGAAAGAAAAGGCAACTGAATGAAAATCCTAGACTGAAATGAGAAAACATAGCACAAATTGAACTAGAGAAGATGGCGCAAGGAAGGGAAAGAAACCAACCGGAGGTGGAGCACTTGATGACATCGGTGTAGGAGAGACCATCGTTGAACTCAGGCCAAGGCCGCCCGAACGAGTAAAGAGGCGGGCTAGAGAGGGGAGGCCGACGCGGGCTTTGGTCGGAAGCCGACCGCTCCATCGATTAATGGTCACTTGTCAGTGATCGCCGAGATAGAAATCATCAAGACGAAAAAACGGGTAAAGATTTTAACAGTGTGGTTTCGGCTTCACTTCGTGCAGCACAAACCATATGAAAGTATGAAACACTTGATTATAATGTCCGTGCGCTGCATAAAGCCGAAAGAGAGATTGGACTCGTAAGCAGTTTAATAGGCCCATAACTTGAAGAAGTTTCTCCCTTTTGGGCCTCTACAATTTTTTAGGGTTACCGAAAGCCTTATACTTATTTCCGGAGTGAGCCTACGTACTATGCATATCGTATATTGGTCTGAATTAATATCTTTAAATAATCAAATATGAACCGTTTAACATGAATTCTATATGAAAATATATTTGTAGATCAAATTTATATTTTTTCCAAAATATTTTTACTATTTTGTAAGTACAAAATCACTTAATCTAAAGATTTTAGACTATTAAAAAATAGTGATTTTCTACCTATCTAAAAAAATTAGTAAAAAGTTTATAAAAAATGTAACTTTTATATACTACTATATTTTCATATGAAATCACGAAGAAGGTTGAGATCGACTATTGGACTTTGAAAACGAAAATATTAAATCATAACCTCACTCTTATTTCCCTGAGTTTGATAGTCAAGCTATCTCATAAATAAACCTTGGTAACATTTTTCTTGTTTAATAAAATCACCGGTAGGCTTATGCATAGTACCAACTTATTCAAAAGATAATAGTCGAGCTATGTCGAATTTTAGGAAAGCAGGACAATTCAAAGTAGTAGTGTGCTTGTGAATAACACCGACAACTCTCCTTTTCGTTCAAAATTTATAACATAAAACTACCCGTAGTAACATGCTTGACAAAACCGCCAAATTCACAATTAGTAAACAATTCAAAATCTTTACAAAGCCCCAGAACCTGAGTTAATAATTAAAAAACAGCAAGGGAAAAATTCTAGTTCTAGCTGAAAAAAGGTACTACATCTAAAGCATAAACTACTTCCATAGGCAGATGACATGGCAATTTCTCTTTCTCCTATTCAAATCCAAGTTATTGCCGGCGCTGCCTCTTGATTCTCTCCAGTGCACCTAACTGACTTTCACTGGCAGCAGCACCCTCATCCTCTCCTTCCTGTTCCTCAGTGACCTTATTTGCTAGCTCACCAAAAACAGCAGCTGGCACGCTCTTCTGAGCGATTTCTATATTTTCATCATCAGAATCACTTTCTGGAAGATCAATCTCTTCCGCATTTGCAACTGCCATTTTGGTTGTGTCAGGCTCGGGTTCTGCCACCTCAGAGCGCACAAAATTCACAGCTCGAGCCGATGAATCCTTGTTGGAAGCAGGAGTTGACGAGTCAGCACCTAGCTGCCGTTCCAGCACACTCATTTGATCCTCCGGGAGACCAGCACGCTTTAACGTGTCAACAGCCTCCTCTACAGTTAGCTTCTGATCCTTTTGCATTAAATACTCGGGTAGGATGAAGTGTGTCTGCAATTAAGAGCAAAGATAGATGGTGAAAAAGTTGATGCTAGTTCAGCATTTGAAAATTGATATAGTATGAGGTGCTTTCAGTAAACTTCTAGTTTTGCTTTATATTTAGCGAGACTTTTTAGAATTGAATGAACAAAACAAAATCCAAAATTCTTAACATTTACGGGTGAAAACGGATTGGATATGGATCGGATATTGGTAAAACCATATCCGTATCCGTTTTTATTTTTCGGATACGGATACTGATCGGATTACAAAAAATACAACTCATTAAAAAATTAAGCACCAATATAATCATATTTTTAATCAAAAGGTACCAACAAAAAATATATAAGCATTATTAAATAATACCGAACTTCATAATATGTATAATTATAATGGTGAATAACATAAATTTTTTCATAATATATATTAAACTATATGGTATATATCTACTATTCGGATACTGATAATTAATATTTAAAACCATATCCGTATCCGTATCCGCATGGACATTCGGATATCTTTATCTAATTTTCGAATACGGATTGGATATTATCCACTCCATTTTCACGCCTATTAACATTACTTTCCAAAAGTACTTCAAACCAACCTGAGAGTAGCTGGCAGTGACGCTACGGCTGATGCGTAGCATTTCTCTGAATGTGTCCTCATTGCCATGCTGAATTTCGAAATCTTTCCACTTCTTCCAGAAGTCAGGGTCAGATCTTGGGTCAGCATAATTTGATGCAAACACAAATATAGCACGGGCTCGGTCTATCTCCCCAAGATTCCTCTCTAACTCGGCATATTTCAAGCACATTGATTTTATAGCATTTGGAGGCAGACCAGATTCTATTGCTTGCTGTTGGAGGTGAAAAGAAAGAGCAGTCAGTTCACTAAAACCCTAATTTACAAGTTCCTGTACCAACCCATGCCCTACAATTACACTCTGTATAAACATTGTTTTTCCATGTAACAAAAGGTCAGAGCAATGAAACTGACCCAGGTTATGTTTTTACAACCCAGAAGATTAGTTGCCAAAAACAAAACTGATCAAGTAAAATTTAAGAGAGGTTTACATATGACAGAACATTACCTCATAAATCTGTCTAGTTTTGGGTACACCATAGATCTCTGCAGCCCGTGCAATGTAAATCTCATACATACTGAGCTTCTCGTTGTCGGCAACTGCTTTTACAGCCCGATCATAGACATTCATTGCACGTTTCGCTAGCCCGTAATCCTCTTCAAGTTTTGCATACTGAAGAAATAGTGGCTTGACCTCCTGGGCAGGAGTCTGACAAAACAAAATTGGAGAAGTGTTAAGTTATTTCCCACAGGAAACATAATACTCAGTTAGCTGTCATTCCATACTGACCAGTCACTACCATATTATTTCTATGATATTTGTACTAGATATAGTGACTCATTCTTATACCAACTTAATTTCAGCTGACAAAGCAAATTTTTAAAATTTTCTCCAAATGATGGCATTGCTCTCTAAAATGCCTGTTTATCACTTGAGGAATTAGCTTAATATCAAATTTATTTACCTGTTCGATTGCTTGTTCAAACAGTTCTCTCGCACGATCCAGCTTCGACTTCCCATATCTCTTCACAAACTTTGAAAGGTATGTAACCCATATGTCCCTTACATGTGGGTACTTAAATATTTTCACGCCTCTCTCATATACCTTGAATGCATCCTCAAAGTACTTATTTTCCTGTAGAAACAAATTAAAGAAACGAAATAAATGTTAGCAAAAAAGGAGAAGATGTCCTCACACCCAGTGCCAAAATTCTTAACCTAAGTGCAGTGTTGCCCTTTACAAAAAAGAATCTTTTTATTGATCTTATATATCTTGCAAATGAATGATATCTGAGGAGACTGTTGAAATTTTTTAATACCAGATACCAGTTATGCAGTACCAGTAAAGCCTAAAGTTAAGAGGTACAACTCTTCTGTTGTTGTTATAGACAAATTTTCAGTACCTCTAGAAGAAAAGCATAGTTGAGAATGATTTGCGGAGTGGCAATTCTCAGATCAAGAATTCTCTCATAGACCGCACGAGTTGACTCTAGTGTGCCAAGGCTCTCCTCCAAATCTACATAGAAACTCCAGAGCCTCAGTGATTTGTGCAATCTCATCTGCACTGGCTCGTTTCCTTCAGCAGCAGCTGCATAATTAAAGAATAAGTTAAGACCAGCAAATAAGTAAATCACATCTTCTTGGTTCGGTTCACAAGCTTGACTGGACTTACTATAAAGACATGGTGCACAACAATTGAGCTAAATTACCAGGATAATAAGCTAGTACTAGCACTATAAACACCAATAGGGCAGCCAGCAATCCAGAACAGAAATAGTTTGAATATGTGTGGAGGTGCTCAGATCTATTATGAGCTATTCTTAAAAATTCCTGAGTTTTACTGGGAAAATATATTAAAATAAAATCTATTACGAGCAATACTATTAAAATTCTTGAGTTTTACTCGCCAAACTAACTCAACACCAAACCCAACATATTAAACTTTTAAAAAATTCCAGGGAAGAACAACAATGCTAGGCAACACGCATAACCTTTCATAAAGATAACTAAAATAAAGCAAATGGATTACCTCTCCTTTTAACCTCAACTGATGGCTCAGCAGTAGCCTGTTGCATCAACTCTATAGCCATTGTGAAATTCTGATGCCTCAATTCCATCTCAGCCCATTCACACCACACAGTTGCTAGATGATCAACAGCCTTATAATTAACCTGAGTTGCTTTCTTGAAAATCTCCTCTGCACTGTCAAGTCGGTTATGCTCCTCATACATCTTAGCAAAAGCGATCCAAAGTGTGTGCGGCTTACCCACCGCCTTTGCCGGGTCCACCGTCTTCACGGCTTCCACGTAGGTTGAGGCCTGACGAGCAGGGTCACCTTCAAATAGCTTCACACGCCTGTCATTAGTATTGCTGTTAGAAAACTGTTGAACGACAGTTGAAATCAGCATTTAACGCTGATACTGGTACTGGTCTAAGTTGGTTCATACATTATCTGGCACCATATGGATCTAAATTGTCTGATATAATAATAATGAGATAAATACATACAAAAACTGGCCAATACCTGAAGGGTATGCTAATGGGCTAATGGCATATATGTTGTTCATGAAGGGTATGCTAATGGCCAATACCTGATGTGAGAATAGCCTGTTTTCCTTCAATATATGGTTGTTAATATCAATGACAACTAACAGTGTTACTCATTTTAAAACTAAACCAGAAGTGACTCGTGCTTCTGATATTTCATGCTATGATTAAGTAGCATGCAAGTCCAGTCTGGTACAATTAAGACCATTGTAACCAGCATGTGTATGTAAAAACAAGTACTGATCGTATCGGTATCATTAAGGTAACTTGTGTATACATTAAACTGTCAAGATTGTATAAGAAACCTCACCTGTGCCATTGTTCGACATTATGGGGATTCTGCCTTAAGAGAACACTATTAAGCAACTCCGGCCTCCTGTCAAACAACCTCTCAAAGCGTGCCAGTCTCAGATCTGTGTCATCGTCATCATTCAACCAACAACCTTCTAGAAACTTCTTCGCCAACTTCTCCACCCCATCCTTTCCCCCTTCTCCATCATCCATCTCATCCTCAGAATCATCCTCTGCTGCCTCCAATTTTGCAGCAAGTGCACTTTGTTCAAATTGAGCATATGCATCAAATATGACGCTGAAATCCCGCACAGTGATAACTGTGCTAATTCCTTCCTCGAATATGTCACGCGCCTTTTCATACAAACCTCTCCTGACGTAATAGTCAGCTAAAGACGTCCATAACCGCCCAACCTCATCAGTGAATTTGCGGATCCCACCCCGAATTATTGGATCCACCTTCAGACCCGATATCTCTGTAGCATGCTTAGTTAGTAGATCACACAGCTCTAACCAGAGCTGGTGTTTAGTCTTCCCCTTAATTGAATAAAACGAGTAGTCATTCAAGACAGAAGCAAGCCTGTCAGCAGCCTCCTGCCACCGCTTGGACTGGAGAAGAAAATCAATGAAATCCTCCACATGAGACGGGTCAAAAGCCAGGTAGCGGCGGTAAACCCGGAACGAGGTCTCCACGGGCACACCAGGTAAAGAAACCAACTTCAGATAAAGTGGCCAGACCCGATCATGCTGTGTAACCGGCAGGGCCCGCAGCGCACGGTCGAAGGTGCGGCGGGCCCGAGTTAGCAGTCGCTGGTCTGTCAAGGAGGAGAGATACATGATCCATATCCTCGGCATACGGTGCATGGTAACAAGCGCTCTCTCAAATGTGTTGTTAAGAGATGAATAGGATGGATGGGTGATTGGGAAAGGCCGAACTGCATCGAGCCTCTCCCGCAAATAAGCGTGCCACAGTTTGTAGCTACCAGGCAGAGCTTTCAAAGCGCGCTCATACAAAATTGTGCGCTTTTTAAAGGGAGCAGAGGCACGAGCGACGAGGTATCGCCACCAACCCTTCACTTTGAAGGGGTCCCGGAGAATCTCTTCTTCGTAGGGTAGATCCGCTTCTGTTGGGTAAAGGTCTGCGGGGATTTCATCGTTCACCACCATTTTTTGGCAGAGACTTGAGAAGAGGTGAAGGTCGGAGGTGTGGGGCAGAAAATGCTGGTTACTTGACAAACTGAGAGGGAAGGTTTGGGGTCACGGGCAGTCTTGACTCTTGAGGACTTAAGCAAGAAAGAGAGAGCCGCCGCGGCACCAGGTTGAGGAAGGACCACGCACTAGGTTTAGGGAGAAGCGCCACGCCTCCAGCCCCCACACCAAATTGAGAAGATTGACTGATTGAGATAGAGAGAGAGACAAACAAAAGGTCGCGCACGGGGTCGGGACGGCGGGCGCGGTGGTGGCTGCCCTTGCAACGGGCGAGAGCCAAGAGTAAGGACCAAGGAATGAAGATCTTCTGCGATACAAATATCTCCAGGCCGAAATTATTTTGGTGCCGGTGTTTGCTCGGGCCTAATTCCTAAGGGGCCTGCTATACTGAGGGCACAAATTAAATTTTTTAGCGCTCCTGTTTTATCCTTGCTCTATCTTCCGACTTAATTAAAATACGGACAAGACGGAGCTAATAAAACAAGCTATCCAGGAAAATATGTTTAACGGTAATTCATGCGTTTTTAATGTCTAACTTATATTCCTAACGCTTATATTCTAAATATTTTAGCTTTTTAAAGTTATGTATATAACATTTTACATGTTATTCATAAGCTTTTTAAATCTCTCTATCTATGAATATTTAAATTCAAAATCTGTGTAGTTTAACTCCTAAATATTTTTATTTTCAAGTCAAAAAAGAAAAGATTCATTTTATTCTCTTTTTTTATTTTTATTTGATCATTCTCGTCTATTTTTCTGACGATCTGTGATGAATTTTACGAATTTAAAAGTACGAACGTTTTCTACTCGATTTTCTCTTTCAAGTGAGATCCAAGAAAAAATACTTTTGAGTTATTTTGAAGTCGTGTTTTTTTTTTAAAAGTAAAGTCCATGTGCACTTTAAATTTTCAAGCTTTTAAACCTCAGTCTACGACCTTTTAAATCTGACATGAAAACTATTTAAGTGTTTGACACAACTATTTTGTATACAGATATTTAAATGCGTGATACTATATGATCAACATTAGAGGTTTAAATGTTTGAACATAGTAATTTAAATGGTGACATGAGAGGTTTAAATAGTTGTAGATTGAGCTTTAAAAGTTTGAAAATTTAAAGTGCTCATGGGTTTTACTTTAAAAATACAACTTCAAAATAACTCAAAAGTAGTTTTTCATGGATCACATTTGAAAGAGAAAATCAAGTAGAAAATGTTCGTATTTTTATATTCATAAATTCATCACGGATCGTCGGAAAAATGGACGAGAATGATCAGAGAAAAATAAAAAGGAGTGAGTAAAATGAATCTTTCTTTTTTTTGACTTGAAGACAAAAGTATTTAAGAGTTAAAACTACACAGATTTGAAATTTAAATGCTTATAGATAGAGGTTTAAATGTTTCCGAGTAATATTGTAAAATGTTATAAACAGAACTTTAAAAGCTTGAATATGAGCGCGGGAAATGAAAGTTAGGTAAAAAATTGGAAGATTTTTTCTGTTAAACTAGTTGGGGGGCGCACTCGGGTATGATGGTTCGGGGGCCAGAACATTTCTTTATTTTTTATACTGCCATTTGGAGATCATCTACCACTCGATCTCATCACAAACAATGGCGGAACCAAGAATGATCAGTAGGGGGGCCTAACTAGTTTCTCTCAGAATATCAGTTTTAGTTTCATGTTACACGATTAAATGATAAAAAAAATATTCAACAATTATCAATTGTCATAATCTTTTACTTCTAGCATAAAATATTTAACAAAAATAAATATTAGATTAAGTAACAAAGTACCTATTTGATGAATCGTTCTTCATGTCTTGAAGTCAAAACAAAACATCAAAACAACCTATTTGATGAGTCGTTCTTCATGTCTATTTTTAGCCGAGCCAAAGCTTAACTCCATTTCTTTTTTTTATAATCAAAGGCCATAGGCTCATAATTATCTAAACCAATTTTCATTCTTTAGTCTCCAGTCGGTTTTAAAGTTTTTCACTATTTTTTTCAATTTAAACCCTCTGACAAAGAATTATTACCCAATCATTAACATTTAGCATATTTGACCTTTATTTATTATTTTTCTTACAAATCAATCCCTAGAAAATTCATAACCATTTATCAGTAAGCACAATAAATTGGTATCGATTGATACCACTGTTTCGGAAGGTCAGTGATATTCAATACCAACTCGATATATCATCATAAAGGTGGCCAGTAGCAAAATAAGGTAATCATGATTAACGGGTTCAAATCCCATAAAGAAAACAAAAGAAAAAGAAAGAAGATTTTTCAATCAATCAACTCATTTACCTTAGTTTCTCAAATTGAAGAATTGATCTCTTTCATGTACTCCTCCAGGACCAGTGACGAAGTTCGCTTCGAGAACTGGCTTCACACTTGGGGAAGACAAGCGGGGGTGCGGGGTGCGGGGTGCCAGAGGGCGTGGGGAGAGGTCGGAGTCTCGGAGAGGAAGACAAGCGGAAGTGGGGGTGCGGGGTGCCAGAGGGGGTGCGGAGAGGAAACAGAAGGGGTGCCAATTTTTTTTTTTATTAAAGGGGTATGCATTACTTTTCTGGGCCAAGGGGGGCCAAGGCCCAGGCCTTGGTTCCGCCCCTGATCACAAACATGAATTAAGCAAAAGTGATAAGCACCATCACCTGCAGTATAGATATTGTTTGAAATTTGGATTGTTGGGTTATTTATTCCCACAAAATTTACAGCTTAGAAACACACCTCTTTTACTAAGGTGGTGGTGGAAGGCGAACCACAAAATCTATGGTCCACTATAATAAAAAAAGAGATCAGAGGTCTAAACAGGGATTCACAAGGTCCAGCTATTTGGAAAGTAGATGGTTCCTTTTTTTGAAAACAACTCATAAACTCGAGCATTTATTCCATTAGAGTGCTTATTGGGTTGTTGGAGCCGGTACCATCATCTCATACTGGTACGACTCATGGGGACAAACACCAATCAGGGGGAGCCAGTCAGGGGCGGATCTACTGTAGCACAGGGTAGGGCAACTGCCCTACCCTGAAAATCCAAAACTAATTTACAAAGACTGGATTTTGGACCTTTGCCCTACCCTGAAAATTGATATTGCCCTACCCTGCAGCCCAATTACAATAATTGGCCCATTGTATATTAAATTTGGTAAATTATATAAGATACGGTCCAATTAAATTCAATTCGAAACCCGATTCAATAATTTCTTGCCCTACCCTGATCAAAATCCTGCATCCGCCCCTGGAGCCAGTTACCAGTAAGAGGAATGGGATGAGTTTTGCTGATTTAGAGTTTAGTCTTTATATAATTCAATCTTGGTAGTCTCTATCAGATTTAAAAAAAAAAAAGACTTTAGTTTTCTCTACCATGTCTGCTATCTTTCGTTCTGGTTTAATTGGTTGTGTTTTATGTACCTTGAATCTATGTTAATTAATTGAGTTCTGATATTGGATTGAGGAGTCCGGCTACTATACCACTAGTGTCATTCCAAACTAAATAACACCACATCTTAAACCATTGGATCTACTTTAATATTCGTACAAGACACTAGTGTCATTCCAGCGCTATCTTGTACACGAATATTAAAGTAGATCCAATGGTTTAAGATGTGGTGTTATTTAGTTTGGAATGACACTAGTGGTATAGTAGCCGGACTCTGGATTGAGCCGTTTGGTCCAAACCTAGGTAAGGTGCAGTTTTAGAATTTTGTCTTCTGTTTTAACTTAAAAAATAATGTATTATCTTACTAGAGCTGACTTGAATTCTAGTATTAAGTTGGTTCCCAAAAGGATATAGAGAGAGAGGAAGAGTAACCAAATAGTTGTTTCCAAAATTACAGTTTTTTTTTTTTGTCCAACTTTCTTTCTTAATTTTTTTTCTTTATTGACTTCTGTATTAATTATGATAAATAAGGAAGATAGAGCAAAAGGACAAAATCGGTATTTAAAGAGAAAAAATTCTCAGCTCTCAAAATCACAAATAAAGCCTTCAGTATAGCACCCCCAATTCCTAAACCATCATACAAGAGTTTAGACGTCGGTTATTCTATTAAATATGAATTTTAATTAGACTCTAAAATTAGATATAGTTATAAACCAAATTCAATATAGTTTACGTGGATGTTCATTCATTTTCATCCCTCCAACCTCTACATCTCATTTATTCTCACTATTTATTATTTGTACAATTAATTTATATAACTTTTTATGTACAATATTTAGCTTATAAATAGAGATCTTGTGAACTTGTACTTGAGACAAAATTTCTGCTATTCCTCTCTCTATATTTCTTTTTCTCTATATTTCTCTCGTTGTTTATTTTATTTTTGTTGCAACTTGAATATTCAACTTTACAACAGATATTTAAATTTGGATTGTGTTTTTTTTTTTTTTTAAACTTGATAAATTCGTTTATTAGACTAACTTTTAGTGAAATATTTCGCCTAACTTACTTTTTCTGTTTTTTTTCTGTACTTTGAGCGAGTTATGAACGAGTTACGAGTTTGAGCAATTTTGCCCAGCCCTACCTGACCTGAGAGGAAACGAATTCTTTTCTCTCCAACTCCTTTCCGTGCAAACCTATCCTTCTCCAAATTCAGATCCAGTGAAGTAACCAAAAATTGGGTTTTGGATCAGGACCGTCCGATTTGAATCCGTGACCATCCATTTAAAGTGGAGGGCACGCATCTCGAGCTACAGATTCGAATTCCGAGACGATCTCGAGCGACGGATTCGATTCAGACGGTCCCGATCCAAAATCCAAAAATTGAGTTACTTTAGGGGATCCGGACCCTCCTTCTCCCGCCCCACTCTCTTTCTCTACACCTCTGCCTCCTTTTTCCGTCTCAATTGTTACTTTTTGTACCAATTTAGTTAACCTATACGATGCAAATTTTTTTATTTATTTACTTGGTAATTTTAATATGGTTGTGAATTTATTTTTAAATTAAATTCTGATACATATTAATTTTCATTCTGTTGAAAATTTATTTGCAATTATGTTCTGTTACTTTGAAATTTTTAATTAGGATGTTATTTTTTTAATTATGTAATGTTAATAATTTTTAACTTAACATGAGGCTAAAAGAATTCAACTTCAAGTTATGAAATAACTTGGGCCACAACCAAATCAGAAATAAATTTTAGGCCTCAATCAGAAACGATTAACTTAGACATCTAAATTTTATGTCAACATCAAACATCGCCATTTGAATTATAGGTGGTCTGCTTAATATTCGTACCATATTGAAAATAATGATGCAGATCTCTAGGGTACGTTTGGATGAGAGTTAGAATAGCTAGAATAGTGAAATTTTAAAATAGTAAATGATAATAGAGAAAAAATAGTAATTTTCATATCAGTGTGAAAATAGTGCTATTCGGATTAGTAAAAATGTTGTTTGGATTGTATATGTGGAATAGTGAATAGCTGTGACCAATAAAAAATAGTGTTAACAAGGTGTTAATTAAGAGGAAAGATAGGCAAGTGGGATCTCAAATGAATTGTCACGACGTGGAGATAGCGAAAAGTGGTATCAAATTTGTCATTTTGGAATTGCAATGGCGGAAATCTAAAAAGGAAACATTTTTTTCTCTCATTTCACATTTCTCAATAGTAGTTATTCCAATATTTACAATAAATAGAGAATAACAACTATTCTAGCTATTTTGAATAGCAAAAAATATTATTTGAATGCACATTGCTATTCTGAATAGCTTGTATTCTAAAATAGCCTCTATTTTTGCTATTCCTGTGTCATCCAAACATAGCCTACGCGGTTGGGAACCGCACTGGATCTGAATCCCATCAGGGTGCTGGAGACTTGAGATATGAGATATGAACTGACGGACCCATTGAAATTCAGCCACATTAGAGCAGATTTGGGCTAAACTGGGCTGGATATGAAATGAGCCGATTTGAGTGTTGCTTCGCAAAATGTGAATTGTTCTCCATTCATCTTCAATTGGAGCTTGAAATACAAACGTGTGTCATGACACACCGTCATTTTTATTAATATCCATTATTAGTTCTAAATAATAATAATGTCTACCTTAGTTATTTTTTTTTAAATGTCCAAACTAGCTATTAAATGACAGGTAGGAAATTTTTTTTTTTTTTTGCTATTTCAGACTCTATAAATATATATTTTTTTTTCTCTCCTCCCTCTCACAACTCACATAAGTGAAAGAGAAAGAGGAAGAGAGAAAGAAAAGGCGATTTGTAACGATTTCGGAAGTAATTTTCAGTTAATTTTTTTATTTAATTTAAATTTATTTATTTTTTTATAATTTATTTATTTTATTTTAATTTTTTTCAGCAACTTATACATTTAAATTAGTAACCTAACAATTGTTTACCATTTACCAAAATATAGTTTGTTGGACATGGCCATGATTTCATTACACTGTGGTGGAAAGTTTCATACTAATACATATGAGGTATATTACTCCAAAGAGTCAGTTAATTCACTCATGGTTCCCGATGATATCTCACTTTGAAACTTGAAAACCATGATTTACGAATGTACCGGTTATAACCCATAAAGTGGAACTCATAATTGGCAACCCGAGTGAACGATGGAACACATACATGCTTGACAGTTTTTTTTTATTACGGCGTACTTGACAGTTGTTCTTTTTTCTCTCATATTTATCTCGATCACTAATTGACCCTCCTCTCGCTAGGCCATGATAGGACGATCTACATCAGTTGCTATTGTTCATTCTTTTGGCACCCGGAAAATCATTTCCGAAATTGCTTCAAATCACCTTCTCTTTCTCTTTTTCTTTTTCTATAAGTTGAGTAAGTTGTGAAAGGGAGGAGAGATAAATATTGGTATTTATA
>JAJGRW010004415.1:0-11114 GCA_025461045.1 Carex parvula | reverse complement strand
AAATAACAGAATACGATAACAGATTCTCGATTCATAATCTCTCTCAAACAAGAGAAAGAAACTCCCATTTTCCATTGATATTTACAATATGTTCCCTATGGTAACTGGGTTCACGAATTAGGTCAACAAACAATACGAGCTGCAAGGTACATTGGTCAAAGTTTCATAATTACCTTATCCCACACAAATCGTTTACCTGTCACTATTCAATATCCTTATGAAAAATCGATCATGTCAGAGCGTTTCCGGGGTCGAATCCACTTTGAATTTGATAAATGTATTGCTTGTGAAGTATGTGTTCGTGTATGCCCGATAGATCTACCCGTTGTTGATTGGAGATTGGAAAGAGATATTAAAAAGAAACAATTGCTTAATTATAGTATTGATTTCGGGGTTTGTATATTTTGCGGTAATTGTGTCGAGTATTGTCCAACAAACTGTTTATCAATGACTGAAGAATATGAACTTTCTACTTATGATCGTCATGAATTGAATTATAATCAAATTGCTTTAGGTCGGTTACCAATCTCCATAATTGGAGATTACACAATTCAAACTGTTATGAATTCGACTCAAATCCAAAGAGACAAAGAGAATTCCTTTGATTCAAGAACGATTACTAATTACTAAGATTTTTTTTGGTTAGTCAGTAACTACAAAGAAAACTAATAACTATGATTGTCGAAAATATTGAAACTGAGAATCTATTTTTCGTGATGGGATGATTTCGAAATATACCATTTGAACCACTATTCAAACTAGTCTTTTTTCGGATAAAGATTCTATTTACATTAATCCATATTCCCATTTCATTCTATGACAAATGGATCATAAACTATATTATATACAAGAAGAAAAGAGGGTAACCCCTTTTCCTTTCCTGGACCTTTTAGTACGGTCATGATATATTTTAAGTTCTTTGTTTTTTTTTTATACATAATGGATTTACCTGGACCAATACATGATATTCTTGTGGTATTTCTGGGATCAGTTCTTGTATTAGGGGGTCTAGGGGTAGTATTACTTACCAATCCAATTTATTCTGCCTTTTCGTTGGGATTGGTTCTTATTTTATATCTTTATTCTATATTTCATGAACTCCTATTTTGTAGCTGCCGCACAGCTCCTTATTTATGTCGGAGCCATAAATGTATGATCTTATTTGCTGTAATGTTCATGAATGGTTCAGAATTTCCAAAGATTCCTATCTTTGGACCATGGAGATGCGGTAACTTCACTGGTTTGTACCAACTATTCTTTTTTCACTAATGACTACTATCCCAGATACATCATGGTACGGGATTCTTTGGACTACAAGATCAAACCAAATTATAGAACAGGACCTCATAAATAACGTTCAACAAATTGGGATTCATTTAGGCAACAGATTTTTTTTCTTCCATTTGAACTCATTTCTATAATTCTTTTAGTTTCCTTGATAGGTGCAATTACTATGGCTCGACAATAATAAATACTTAGAACGATTCCAATTATTAGAATTCTCAATTCTAAATAAAAAAAACTCTAAATTTTGGTCCTTTTTTATTTTTTACCTTATCTTAATCTCTTTTTTTCCTTATTTCATTCCTAAAAAAGTAAATTTATTTATGTGGGAAATCAAAATATCTTATCCATACTATTTTAATCAATCAAAAAAATATTTTATCTTTATTACTTTATTGATATATCTTTATTACCTTATTAGTAATAATAAATTAAAAAAATTTGAAAATTTTTATATTTGACTTAAAGTTTGTATTGTCTTATTTCTTATTTATTTTTTACTTATTCTTGACTTAAAATATTTTAATAAAGATTAAGAATTGGTGGATCAAAATTCAGAAAAGAAAAAAATATAAATTAACAATTAATCTTCTTAATATCTTATGGAACATATATATCAATACGCATGGATAATACCTTTTCTTTCACTTCCAGTTCCGATATCCATAGGGCTTGGACTTTTACTTATTCCGACAGCATAAAAATATTCGTCGTATATGGGCTTTTCCAAGTATTTTCTTTTTAATAATAACTATGATATTTTCCTTGAATTTTTCTATTCAAGAAATAAATGGGAGTTTGATTTATCAATACCTATGGTCTTGGACCATTAATAAGGATTTTTCCTTAGAATTCGGATATTGATTTGACTCACTTACCTCAATTAGGTTAACACTACATTACTACTGTTGGAATCACAGTTTTTATTTATAGTGACAATTATATGTCTCATGATCAAGCATATTGAGATTTTTTGCTATTTGAATCTTGTTCAATGCTTCTATGTTGGGACTAGTGTACAAGTTCAAATTTATACAAATTATATTTTTTGGGAAATAGTCGGAATATGCTCCTATTTGCTATAGGATTTTGGTTTACACGGCCACTCGCTGCAAATGGCCTGCCAAAAAGCTTTTGTAACTAATCGTGTAGGCGATTTTGGTTTATTATTAGGAATTTAGGTTTTTATTGGATAATTGGTAGTTTCGAATTTCGAGATTTATTTGAAATAACTAATAATTTAATCCAAAAAAATGGAGTAAATTCTTTATTTACTACTTTATGTCCCTTTTTATTATTGTTGGTGCAATTGCTAAATCCGCACAATTCCCACTTCACTATGGTTACCTGATGCCATGGAAGGACCCACCCCTGTTTCTGCTCTATAACACGCTGCTACCATGGGTAGCAGCAGGGGGTTTTTCTTGTAGCTCGACTCTTTCCTCTTCTCTTAATAACACCTAATATAATGCATATTATTTCTTTAATAGTTTAATAACATTATTCTTAGGAGCTACTTTGGCTCTTGCTCAAATAGACATTAAAAGAAGTTTAGTCCTATTCTACAATGTCTCAAGGGGGTTACATTATACTAGCTTTAGGTAGAGTGCGTCTCGGACTGCTTTATTTCATTGATTACCCATGCTTACTCTAGGCTTGTATTGTTTTTAGGATCTGGATCTATTATTCATTCAATGGAACCTTTGTTGGATATTCACCGTATAAGAATCAAAATATGGTTCTTATGGGTGGTTTAACCAAATATATCCAATTACAAGAACTGCCTTTTTATTGGGTACACTGTCTCTTTGTGGTATTCCACCCCTTGCCTGTTTTGGTCTAAAGATGAGATTCTTAGTATAGTTGGTTGTATTCTCCAATTTTCGGGATAATAACTTACTTCAACAACAGGATTAACAGCATTTATATGTTCGAGTATATGTACTTACTTTTGATGGATATTGCGTATTCATTTTCAAGTATAGTAGTCCTAAACAAATTTGTTTTATTCATATCTCTATGGGGTAAAGTATGGTCCAAAAGATCAAACACCGATATAAATTTGCCTTATCAACAATACATAAAAAAGTTTCCTTTTTTTTTAAAGAAAAAAAAAATAACGTAAAAAATAAGATATATTACTTTAATACTTTTTTACAAATAAATACTACTTCTAATATCCTCATGAAATTAGACAATCACTATGCTCTTTCCTCTCTCCTATTAGTACTTTTTACTATGTTCATTGGTTCAATAGGAATTTGCTTTGATCCAAGAGGAATAGATCTTGACTTATTATCGAAATGGTTAACTTGATCAAAAGACCCCTTTCATGGAAAGTTCAATCAATGCGTAATTTTCTATGAATTCTTTCAAAATGTAATCATTTCAGTAAGTATAGCAACTTTTGATTATGCATAGCATTCACTTTCTATGGATCTATAAATTCCTTTTTTCCGAATTTATATCTATTTAATTTGTTTCTTAAAAAGGTTATTAAAAGAGAAGTTTTTTAGACCAAATACAAAATGCAATATAGATTGGTCATATAATCGTGGTTACATAGAATTGTTTATACTAGTGTTTTTACATTGGGTATAAGAAGATTAGCAAGTTCACTGAAGTTTTTGATATCGACATATAGTTGATGAATTCCAAATGGAATTGGTATTACAAGTTTTTTTATAGGAGAAGGAATTTAGGTATATAGGAAATGGAGAGTCTCATCTTATTGATTCTTTAATTATCTTTGTATCTTTCTTTTTTTAATCTTCTTATTTTTTTCATTAATACACTTTATATAAATATATTTAAAAATGTTAGAAATTCTTTTATTTCTAATTGAAAAACATATGGAAATTGAAAACATATTGAAACACATATTTCTATAGAAGTATAGAAGGAAATCTTCTCTGTAGTTCAATAGATAACTAAATATCTTATAGTTGAGTAATATTAGTATTAGAAAAATATTAGTATTAGATAAAATTAAAATATATAATTAAAGTTTTATTGAAAGAATTCAATAGTCTTTTCTTTTTACTCAAGTTATATATAAATATATTATTCTTAACTTCAATAAGATTCTCCTAAGATTCTCCATTGTTTTTTTTTATTTTTGCTCCTTTTCTTTCATTTAAATACCTAATAATAAATGAAAATACATTATTTATTTTTTGAAAGTTAAATCAAAAAAATCGAAGAGTTTTTTCCTATTAGCTTAGATATTTTATTTATATTAGGAAATATAAAAAATGATATAATAAATAATTCTTAATTCTTTCTTTTGAACAAAAAATGTCTTTCACATAAAAAAAAATAAAAAAACTTCCTTTCAATGGCAGTTCCAAAAAAAACGTACTTCTATGTCAAAAAAACGTATTCGTAGAAATATCTGGAGAAAAAAAGCATATTTAACTGTAGTAAAAACCTGTTCTTTAGTAAAATCACTTTCTATTGGAAATTCCAAAAGTTTTATTGAAAAAAAACCAAATAAAAGAACTTTTGGTTTTTACAGAATAGATATAGATTAAAATGCTATAGATTAGAGAACTAGCTTTGAAAATAACTGATTCATATTAATTTCAATCTCTTATTTTTTGAATTATTTTTTTTTTTTAGTAAAATTTTGATTAGGATACACTCTAATTAGAACTAATAAATATATTGTATATAATATTTAGTTTTTCCTAAGACGGATATTTTAGAATTTTAGTACTTAATTAATGAATTTTTCACATAGAAGAAAAATCTTTTCTTTTTTCTATTGTGAAAAGTTTATTAGGACTTCAATCAATATAAATTGAGATTTATATATTCCCTATATATTTCTATTTTTATAGAAATTTTTATAATATTTTTATAATAGAGTTATAAATTTTTACCATTTTGCATTTATTTTTCTTATTTCTACTAAGTACTAAGATATTCAATAATTAATATGAAGAAATAAAAAAATTTTATTCTTATCATTCTTAATAAGAAAATAAGAGAAATACAAAAAAAATGAAAAAATGAAAAATGGCTAGTAATATATTATGTAAAAGAAGCAGGATTTTTTCTAAATAATCAATATAAGATGAAACAAATCTTCTTTATTGATTCTCAAGTTTCTTAGAATTTTTGAATCTTGACAATTAATCATGAATTCCATTATTATTGAAAATAAGCCGCCATGGTGAAATTGGTAGACACGCTGCTCTTAGGAAGCAGTACATAACGTATCTCGGTTCGAGTCCGAGTGGCGGCATGACTATATACATGTTCAAATATATTGAAAAATTCTAAATTCAAAATTATTATCAAAAATTAATAATGTGATGTATAAAATTTATTTATTAATGTAATGAGAATTCTTTAATTGATTTTCAAAATTCTTATTTCAATATTGAATTTTTGAATCTTGACAACTTCTTATGAATTCAACTTGAATTTTAAATTCAAGTTACCATGTTTCCTATTAAAATTAGGAGACATGCTGTTCTTAGCAGTAACGAACATATCTAGGTTCGAGTCCGAATAGAATTTTGGAATCTTTACAACTTCTTATGATTCAATTAGAATTTAAAATAAGCCGCTATGCTATGGTGGACCAAGGTAGATATGATTGGTATAAACTGCCAATATGTTGTGTTCACACATTGCTGAGCTTGCAAGACAATTTTTTTCAGTGTCTGACGATTCTGCTTAACAAAAGTAAAGCAGCAGTACGCTAGACTAGAGCAGGACGCTCCTCTGAGCAGTGGATTGGAGTATTTATTACCATTGCTTACTGTTGAAAGGTGAGCAGTATCTGCGCCTTCTGCATGTTGTACAATACGTGGACAACACTGTTGTAAACAGCAGTTAGCTGATTGCTCTTACTACGAGTAGTGTATTGTATTAGTGTATATTTTAGTAAAAGCTTTCTTTGTGGTAAATGTTTCAAACGCCTTTCTTAATCGAAGTTTGAAACTAACTGTCTTGGTTCGACATCCGAGTGGCGGCATGGCTTTATATATGTTAAAATATATTGAGGAAATTCAAAATCCTGTAAGGAGAATTCTTTATGATATTTCTAAATATAGAACATATATTAACTCATATATCTTTTTCAATATTTCCAATTTCATTATAATTAATTTTGATGTCTCCTTATAGTTGGCACGAAATTGTTGAACAGTATACGGTAATTCCTTACAGGAATAAAGGGATGATTATTATTTTTTTATCTACAACTGACATTATTTATATTTTCGTGTGGATTTATTCAGGGTACTTTCCATTAAGTCATTTATATGAGTCCTTTAATCCTTTCTTTCATGTAGTTTTATTGTGTTATTCATATGGTTCCAAAGACTCAGAATCATCAAAATGAGTTAAACACAATAACACCCAAGTACCATTTTGACTCAAGGTTTTGCCACATCAGGTTTCTGTCTCTCAGCAGAAATGCATAAGTCCACAATATTAGCACCTGCACTACAATCTCAGTGGTTAATGATGCATGTAAGTATGATGTTGTTGAGTTATGGAGCTCTTTTATGCGGATCTTTATTATCTCTTTTAACTCTTACATGTCAGAAAAAGATTAATTTTGAGAAATTACGTCATTCCGTTCCAAACGGCCAAATTCATTATTGGAAAGAAAAGATAAATATTTTGAAAAAAAACTCCTTTGCTTTATCTCCAAACTATTACAAATATGAATTAATTGAGCGTTTGGATTATTGGAGTTATCGTGTTATTAGTTTCGGATTTATCCTTTTAACCTTAGGTATTCTTTGTGGAGCAGTATGGGCTAATGAAGCTTGGGGATCCTATTGGAATTGGGATCCAAAAGAAACTTGGGCATTTATAACTTGGATTATATTTGCAATTTATTTGCATATTAGAATGAATCAAAATTGTAAAGGTAAAAATTCTGCGTTTATAGCTTCTATTGGATTTCTTATTATTTGGATATCTTACTTTGGTATCAATCTTTTAGGAATAGGTTTACATAGCTACGGTTCATTCAGATTTATATAAAAATTGAAATTTTATATTAAAAAACAGACCCATATCTATATCTATAGGAATTAATTAAGGAAAAACTAAAAGAAAAAAGATTTTATATAATATAAAAAAAATATATAAAAAAATCTTTATATGAGTTTTTGAGAATTTTAAAAGAATTCTCAAAAACTCAACATATATCTTCTCGGATTAGAATTTCGTTCGTTTTAGAATAAAACGAAAAAATCTTTTATAATTTATAAAATTTCAATAGAAAAATTCTATTTTATTTTTTATTATAGATAGAAGCTTCAATTTTATTCCAAATGAATAAAATACTATCTATGATAATAATTAGACAAGATAGTTTGCACTCTCTCAATGGATAATGATAAAATAAAATCAGGATAAATACCAATTCCTATTATTGGTAAAAAAAGACAGGTTGAAAGAAAGACTTCTCGTGATCCAGAATCCGAATCAAAAAAATTCGAGTTTGAAATATGAAATAACTTGTAGCCATAGAACATCTGACGTAATATAGATAAAAATAAATTGGGGTTAATATTATTCCAACAGCCATTACGAAAGTAGTTATGATTTTTGGTATTAAAAAATATTTTTGACTAATAATAAGTCCCATGAATACTAAAACTGCAATAAAACCGCTCATTCCTGGTAATGCAAAAGAAGCCGTCGAAAAACTACTGAACAAAGCAAATATTTTAGGCATTGAGATAGATATCCCTCCCATTTCTTCAAGATAAAAAAAATGAATTCTATCACAACTCGTCCCTACCAAGAAAAAAAACGCAGCACATAAATCCATGAGAAAGCATTTGTAAAAGCTCCATTTAGTCCTATGTCGGTTATAGAACCAATTCCTATAGCTATAAAACCCATATGAGATACAGAAGAATATGCTATTCTCTTTTTTAAATTGCGTTGACCAAGAGAAGTTGAAGCTCCATAAATAATTTGTATCGTTCCTATTATTACCAACCAAGGAGAAAATATAGAATGAGCATGGGGTAATAATTCCATATTAATCCGAATTAATCCATATGCTCCCATTTTCAATAAAATACCAGCTAAGAGCATACATGTACTATAAGTGCTTCTCCGTGGGTATCTGGTAACCATGTATGCAAGGGTATAATTGGCAATTTGATAGCATATGCAATAAGAAAGCCGATATAAAATGTGATTTCTAATACGATAGGATATGATTGATTAATTAATCTTTCAAAATCTAGTACTGGTTTATTGGAAGCATACAAACCCATACCTAGAACTCCAGTTAATAAAAAGATAGATCCTCCTGCTGTGTATAAAATGAATTTAGTAGCCGAGTAAAGACGTTTCTTACCCCCCCACATGGATAAAAGTAAGTAAATGGGAATTAATTCTAGTTCCCACATAATAAAGAAAAGTAAAAGGTCTTGAGAAAAAAATAATCCCATTTGACCACTATACATTGCTAACATTAGAAAATAAAACAATTGGCAATTTCGAGTAATTGGCCAAGCTGCTAAACTGGCTAAAGTAGTAATAAAGCCTGTGAATAAAATAAGTTCTATGGAAAGCCCATCAACTCCCAATCTCCACTGGAAATCAAAAATATCTATCCATTTAAGATTTTCTGTAAGTTGGATTAATTTATCATCAAATTGGAAATAAAAAAAAATACATAAGCTGTTAGAATAAGTTCTAGTAAACATATACATAGAGTATACCATCGATAGATCTTGTTCCCTTTGTAAGGAAAAAAGAAAATAAAAGAACCTGCAAATATGGGAAAAACAACAGTATTGTTAACCAAGGAAAAAAATTCATGATGATTAAGAGTGAAATACATTTGACCAGAGAAACCCGTGCTCGAGATTATAGCTTTCATCGAGTACGGATTTTTTCGGTAAATAGGAATCAAATGATTCAGGTGGAACTTTTTGTAACGTATCAATAAGCTAGAGCCATGCTACGAGTTGTTTCAGGCCCTAGATAAACACGGATACTTAAAAAATCTGTTGGACAGGCAGATTCACATCTTTTACAACACACAATCTTCCGTTCTTGGTGCGGAGGCAATTTGCTTGGCTTTACATCCATCCCAAGGTATCATTTCCAATACATCCGTAGGACAAGCTCGCACACATTGAGTACATCCTATACAGGTATCATAAATTTTTACTGAATGTGACATTGAATTTCTAAATTAGAATTTTGAAAATTAAAAATTTTCGATCTGGTCAAAGTAGTAAACGAGTCAATTATATTCTAGACACCAGATGAAGCAGTGGTTCATTAAAAATTTTTCAATAAATTGAAATAATTTTTATAATGGAATCTACTTAAAAAAAAGGCCAAAATTGAGAATTTGATCTCAACAATAGAATTACACGTACTAAATGCGAATTTTTTCACGAATTGGTTTTTCTTGTTTCACTAAGAATAATTCAATTCAAAAAGTTATTAAAACAAATAAAAGAATCAGTAAAAAAAATTCAATTAATAAATTTTTTAAAATAAAGTAAAGTATAGAAATTAAGCTTTTTTGGATAGTTTATCTATGTGGTAAATATAACTAATTTTTTAATAAATTTGATTGATTAATACTAGTTGATTTTCTGTTATGATAAATGGATGAAACAATTGCTAATCCAATAGCAGCTTCAGCAGCTGCAATAGCTATAACAAAGATGGATAAAATGTCTCCTTTTAATTGTCGATTATCAAACATGTCAGAAAAAATTAAAAGATTTATATTAACGGAATTAAGTACAAGTTCAAGGCACATAAGTGCCCTAACCATGTTTCGACTTGTAATTAATCCATAGAGACCAATAGAGAATAAGTAAACACTCAAAAAAAGCATGTGTTCAAACATCATTAATTGACTCCTTAAATTTATATTTAATAATTATAAAAAAAAAATAATATTTTGATTTACTATATTTTTATTTACAAAATATTGCTATTATATTGCTATTTTATATTTTAGACTTACTTTTTTATTTCATATTTTTTTTACTTGCTTATTTTATATATTTTTTTTAATTGAATATAAAACTTAATTGCTTAATATTTTCAATTGAATTGCTATTTACTTAAATAACTATATTTAGTTTTAGACCAAAAATTTAGAGTTTTTTTATTTAGAATTGAGAATTCTAAGAATTTGGAATCGTTCTAAGTATTTATTATTGTCGAGCCATAGTAATTGCACCTATCAAGGAAACTAAAAGAATTATAGAAATGAGTTCAAAGGGAAGAAAAAAATCTGTTGCTAAATGAATCCCAATTTGTTGAACGTTATTTTATGAGGTCCTGTTCTATAATTTGGTTTGATCTTGTAGTCCAAAGAATCCCGTACCATGATGTATCTGGGATAGTAGTCATTAGTGAAAAAAGAATAGTTGTACAAACCAGTGAAGTTACCGCATCTCCAATGGTCCAAAGATAGGAATCTTTGGAATATTCTGAACCATTCATGAACATTACAGCAAATAAGATCAATACATTTATGGCTCCGACATAAATAAGGAGCTGTGCGGCAGCTACAAAATAGGAGTTCAATGAAATATAGAATAAAGATATAGAAATAAGAACCAATCCCAACGAAAAGGCAGAATAAATTGGATTGGTAAGTAATACTACCCCTAGACCCCCTAATACAAGAACTGATCCCAGAAATACCACAAGAATATCATGTATTGGTCCAGGTAAATCCATTATGTATAAAAAAAAAAACAAAGAACTTAAAATATCATGACCGTACTAAAAGGTCCAGGAAAGGAAAAGGGGTTACCCTCTTTTCTTGTATATAATAGTTTATGATCCATTTGTCATAGAAT
>JAJGRW010004414.1:0-14383 GCA_025461045.1 Carex parvula | reverse complement strand
GTAAAACATTTATTTAATTTTTCAAGATGAATTTACAAAAAATTGTTTGGTTCGGTCTAACCGGTTTAAATCAAACTAAGCAATATACATTATGTCATAATTTTTGAATTTTTTAAATGTTTTTGTTTGGACGTGGATAAGTTTAAAAATATTGGTCGGTTCGATCTAACTAGTTATAAAAAATTTAAACTGAACCAAATTGAAAAATTAAATTGATTTAAAAATGAACATAACCAATCTATTTAGTCGGAAACTGAATCGTTTAATTCAAACTTTTTCGGTTCGGTTTTAAAACATGATTAAACTGGACCCAATAAAACACCCTTATTTTTTGTAGTATGCATCTCTTCAAGGAAGAATGAATGAAATTATGTATGGTAAAAATTAAGAAAAGAATCGTTACAAGAACTAATAATATTGTTTTTTTGATGAAACTGTTAGTGGCTACCAGTGTACCAGTGGAAAGAGTGGGAAAAACGTGTCGTGCCGTGACTAATATACTGTGACTTTGGTCTCGTGCCGTGCCGTGCTGTAATCAAGTTAATTTTTCATGTATCGTGCCGTGACCAAAATGTCAAGAGGTGGTCACAACACGCGAATGGTCACGCCACGTTAGTCACGCCGTGCCTAAACGTGTCGTGACTATATGTGACTCGTGTAACTCCGTGACCATTTAATCATAATTTAGGTTAATTTATTCAAGATTCACCACTAAATCAATATCTAATGGTTTTAATTACACGTGCTGTGCCGTGACCAACATGTCAAGGGGTGGTCACGACACGCGAATGGTCACGCAACGTGAGTCACGCCGTGCCTAAACGTGCCGTGACCATACGTGACTCGTGTGACTCGCGTGACCATTTAGGTTAATTTATTCAAGATTCACCACTAAATTAATATCTAATGGTTCTAATTACACATGACTCGCGTGACTACATGTCGTGCCGTGCCGTAATTAAATCTTTCACGTGCCATGCCGTGCCGTGCCAAAGTTTTAAAAGATGAGCATGACACAAATGGTCATGGCACAAAAGGACACGCGAGTCACAGCACATAATTGACACGTACCGTACCGTTCCGTACGTAATCGTACCGTTTCGTGATGGAGCCAGCTCCGCCATGCCATTTTTCCCACTAGTCAGAGGCACGAACTATGTCTTTTCGCCATCTGATCAAGAGTTTAAATCTTCTCTTTTAAGTAACAAAAAAGCAAAGAATTTAACTATAGCTGGTACGCCTAATAACTCAAATTCTAGTTCTGCCCCTGTTTAGTTGACGTAACAATATTATGAATTTCTTTTTGGAACTAATAATATTGTTAAGTTAAATATATGTAAGTGAGGTTAGGTTAATTTGTCTTTAATTTTAGACAAATAGAACCAGTGTCTGGTAGTACTTTTGACTTATAATTTAAATATAATAAAGTTCCATTCATAATATTCGAGACACCACCAACTTACACTGCGCTTTATCCGCTACTCTTAACGAAGCACCAAAATGAACTCCTCATGCTCCCAGATATGCCACGCAATGCTAAATTGCGGGACCGCGTGAAGGCACCGACCTTTCTAAGTTAACTCGTGCATTCCATCTTGTAGCGGATTTAACAGCCCTTCAAACCTAAGCATTCTGTCTAGGTTCATATCCTCTGTAATTTCAACATTGCACAAACATGAAATTCCCATAATTTCGGTCCGTTACAAGTGACAAGTCACATGCTGAGTTTATATTTTATGCGTATACGCACATGCTATGATGCAGATTCCGATTAATGAAATATTAGATAATCTCAATCTTTAAAATTGGGGAAATATTAGAGGAACCGAACTTCAGTCCGTTCTCTTCACACCCGCATTCCCTCCATTTTTCACTTTGTTTCCTCTCCAATCAACCAAAAAAAGAAAGCAATAGTTCCAATTTCGAATCAAACACTGATGGGAGAAGAAATCTAGTTTTAGGGTTTCAACCCAATGGCGGGAAGCGAGCACGACGACCAGCGCGCGCTTCTCAAATCCAACCAACCCTCTTCTTCCTCCTCCGATCCCGATCCAGAGACCCAATCAGATCTCGACACGGTGGTAGCGGTCGTAACCCCTACCTCCACCAGGAAAAGCGGGATCAGCGAGTTTTTGAGGCATTTAGATAGAGGTTTATCTAACCGGGGTCTGAACCGGCACCAATCAGACCAGGTACCTTCTCCGGTTCGAGTTGAGGAAGTATCTCAAGATGAGCTTGGCGATGGAGCGCCGCCTGAGTGGGCACTGCTTCTCCTTGGATGTCTTCTTGGCCTCGCGACTGGAATGTGTGTAGCTGCCTTCAATCGTGGGGTAATGTGATGTGCAATTGGCTTTAATTTTTATAATGATGTGGAATGTTTAGTGTCAAATTCCTGCTTTATTGCTTATGATAATAAAGGGGAGTATTAAAGCTGTTCTCCTTGGAAGATCCAGTATTTCACCTATTTATAGATACACAGAGTAAGTATCTGTACTGAAGCATCGTAAGAAAATCACTCAAGGCTCTTAAAGTTTTTTATCAGTGTTTTTTCTAACTTTTAGTATGGTTAATAGCTACTGATGCAAATTGGAAACTTTACTTGGTATAACAAAGCGGAAATCTGATGGGCTCATCGCTTGTCACATGAGTTAATTGGATTGTTTTACTTTTATCTCCTAGCTCCTTGAGGATAGGAAAATTTAGAAGAAAAGTAAAACAGAATGATTCCAGTCTGGTCCTAAGATATGGTATAACTCCTCATGTCATTACATGAACAGGTACATGTCATACATGAATGGGCATGGGCTGGTACCCCTAACGAGGGTGCTGCCTGGCTCCGCATACAACGGCTAGCTGACACCTGGCACAGAATTCTCTTAATCCCTGTGACAGGAGGCGTGGTTGTGGGCATGATGCATGGCCTTCTAGAAATATTTGAGCAAATAAGAAATGCGAGAACCTTGCCAAGGCAGGGCATTGACTTTCTTGCAGCGATATTTCCCACCACAAAGGCAATCCAGGCTGCTGTTACTCTGGGGACAGGCTGTTCTCTGGGCCCGAGGGGCCCAGTGTGGATATTGGGAAGTCATGTGCAATGCATGCTTTGCTATGATGGAGAGTAATAGAGAGAGGAGGATTGCGCTTGTTGCAGCTGGTGCAGCTGCTGGAATTGCTTCAGGTAGTCGAAACATCTGTTCTTCTTTGACATATTTTTTGACTGTTAAATGATACATGTATTGTAGTGGTTCGAAAGATTAATGGCAACTTGAAATCGGGGATTAGCATTATTAGATATGAAGTTTGTAACTAAAATGAAGGTTTTATCTGAAATTAGTTATAGCCTGATTAATCGCATAGGTCTATGAACCGTGGGCTTGGTGCAGTGGCACGAGCCCTTGTCTCTCTTCCAAGAGGAAACAGGTTCAATTCTCGAGAATAGCATCTAAAAGATGTTGGGGTGTACCGTGGCCCTTTAATAAAAGAAAAATCGCATAGGTCTATTTTAAAAAGTTATTCGTCTTGGATTTTTGTACCATGCCATGTATTTTTCTGAACTGGTAATAGTATGTTCAAAAAGGTCCCAGTGTCAGTGGAAAATTAAAAAAACCCATTGAATTGCAAGGTCTGGTGCAAGAATTAAGTTTCTTATTAAGCTGTTGCTTTAATAGTGAATACTTCATGTCAATTGGTTTCCCCTTATTCTATTGCAGAGTGAAAGATAACCACTTTTGCTTTTCCAATAGCATTAAATTTTAGCTAAATCCACAATGTAGTGATATTCAAGCTAGATAGATTTATCATATCTTACTTCACTCCATGTTTATGTAATTATATCATACATGCACAGTAGGATTATAAACCAATAAAACCACTGTATCTACCAAGTAAGTTTTAAAGCAATTGATATGCGTAGTGAATTGCCTTTGGTGCTTTTTCAGGTTTTAATGCTGCTGTTGCTGGGTGTTTCTTTGCCATTGAAACTGTATTGAGACCACTCCGAGCTGAAAACTCTCCTCCTTTCACAACAGCCATGATAATATTGGCATCTGTTATCTCATCGACTGTATCCAATGTGCTGCTTGGAGAAAAACCAGCTTTTACTGTACCGACGTATGAAATAAAATCTGCTGCTGGTATTTTTTCTTGTGCCGTCTTTTTCTTGATCTTGATGATATCATTTTGTACATCAAATGAGTTTCTTCGAAACTTGATGAATTGTTTCAGAGCCATCATCTGTTTCATGTTGCAATTTTTATTAATAGTCATATGGCCTTTTATGGAGATTCTTAGTTCAAACCATAAAATAGAATTAATAAGTGATAAAATATATTAAAAAAAAGGTATATACTTAAAGGTAAAATAGTGGTCCTGTTGGCAACCAGTTTATGAGGAGTGAATTGCCAGTAACTTTAGAAGTAAAATTGTGAATTGAATAACAGGATGTTATTCAAAGTTGTAATTAGTTAATTTCAATTTCTGTATAGCGCCTTTGTGTATCTTCGACTTTTTGTTACTATGTCAATTTTTGTATTTAGAATTTTTGTTACTATGTCAATAATTATTATCTTTTCTATTTTAGAACTACCCCTGTACCTCATCCTTGGCATGTTATGTGGTGCTGTTAGTGTAGTGTTCAGCCGGTTGGTGGTCTGGTTCACTAAGTTCTTCGAATACCTGAGAGAAAGATTTGGCCTTCCACCTGTCGTCTCCCCTGCTTTGGGTGGACTTGGTGCAGGAATTATAGCTCTAAGATATCCTGGGATTCTGTACTGGGGATTCACAAACGTAGACGAGATTCTACACACAGGAAAGAGTGCGTCAGCTCCTGGCATCTGGCTATTGACTCAACTTGCTGGAGCCAAAGTTGTGGCAACAGCACTGTGTAAAGGTTCTGGACTTGTTGGGGGTTTATATGCACCGAGTTTGATGATTGGTTCTGCCGTTGGTGCCGTTTTTGGTGGGTTGGCAGCACAGGTGATCAACTCAGCCATCCCGGGTAACACTGCTGTTGCACAACCACAAGCATATGCCCTTGTAGGATTTCTAATGTTGGTTTAATCTTTAAATGTTTCTCAATCGCGTGTTTGGTTTAGTAATAGTTTTGTAATGTAAAATATATTCTGTTCAGGTTGGGATGGCTGCTACACTTGCTTCTAATTGCTCAGTTCCACTGACCTCTGTATTGCTGCTGTTTGAGTTGACAAAGGATTACAGGATTCTGCTTCCACTTATGGTAAATGATAATGATAGAATCTCCATATATTACAGCATTGTTAAGTGCATGCTGCCAGTTTTGAATTCTGCACTAGTCCAATTTGGGCTCTATCATACACTTGGGAGTTTGGGTACATACTGCAAGTTCTGTACACCTTTTCTTGCCAATTGCTCTTCTAATAAGAATACCGATCTGGAGCACAAAAGGAAAAGCACCAAACTATTTAAATTTTGTTAATAGGTCAGAAAGGTGAGCAGATGATATAAAAATGACATGGACAAGAAAAATAAATTTATACCTTATCAAAGGCATAAACTATAATAGGAATTATACAATTGTTGTGAAAAAAAGTTTTACTTTTTGCAGTAGGTTTTCTTGTTGAACTCTTCAACGATGACAACAAATGTAATAACTGAATTTTATCTTAAAATAGGGTGCAGTTGGGTTAGCAATATGGGTTCCTTCTGTAGTAAATGAATCCAAGGAAAGCAACCGCACAGAGCTGAGATCGCCTCGGCATGGCTATTCTTCTCTTATCTCAACAGAGGAAAAGAATGATGCTGCATGGAGGCAACAAGAGACAGGAGAAAGTCTTGAGCTTTCTGTTTTGCAGAATGATGCTCGCAACATTTTAAATAACAATGATGAAGTTCTTTTGGATGATCTGAAGGTTTGTCACTTTGTATTTATTTGTTTCTCTTCTGGTGCACGATCTCTACCTCTCAGGTCATGATATTTCACAAAGTACACCAATTGGCAGTAAGTACTTGAAGTGAGAGCTTAGATATACCAGCAATATGGTTTGTGTCCTTCATATTTTCAATTAACACTTTATCACTCATTAACCCTCAATTAAATCTTGTAAGCCCCAACTTATAATGAACCAAAAAAATACAAGACTCGGGAAGGGGGGGGGGGGGGGGGGGGTTATCTTTTGGTCAAGTTGGTAGCACGACCATGTGGTATATGTTGGTCATGGGAGTGAGGCTACGGTACTATGCATAGTGCATATTAATCTGTACTATGAATCAATATCTCCATTTTCGAAGTCCAAACAGTCGATCTGAACCGTTCAACTTGTTCTCCATATGAAAATGTGTAGATCAAATTTTAGAAATATTTTACTATTTTTTGGATAGGTAGAAAAATACTTGATCTAAATATCTAGACCATTTAAAAGTAGTGATTTTCTATCTATCTAAAAAAATGAAAATAAATTAAGTTATAAATTTAGTCTGCAAGTACATTTTCATATGGAGATCATGTTGAACGGTTTAGATTGACTATTTGGACTTTGAAAAGGAAGATATTGATCCATAGTACGGACCAATCTGCGCTATGCATAGTACCATAGCCTCCCTCTAGTCATGGTTATGTACTTAAAAAGAAAATTGTACTCTTTATTAGGTGTCTCAGGCCATGTCAAAGATCTTTGTCAGAGTGCAATCAACACATACAGTTAGAGATGCAATAAACCTCATGAATGAAAAGAAGCAAACTTGTGTTCTAGTGGTAGATGATGAGGATTATCTTGAAGGGATTCTCACTCTCGGTGATATCCGTCGCAGGGGGCTTGAGTTAGGTGCAAATATCTCTTCTCCCAAGGGAGGTGCATCTGCTCTTGATGTATGTCAGCTTTCCTTTTTGTCATTTCTCTTTAATAATATCGAAGGATATATCTGTGTTTTTCTTTTAAGAGTATCCAAGATATTTCTCTTTAGGTTATTAGCACTTGTCATGTGATAAGTAGTGCTGTTTTATTTTATCTACTAATCTCCTCTTTTCTCCTTGGAAAGATTAGTTTCTATTCTATAACCTGGTTGTTGTCCTTATCTAAGAGCAGTTTTAGTTCCTAGAGTTCAGATAAAGTTGGCTGTTAAGTGCAAACCTGATGGCTGTTAAGTGCAAACCTTTGTTATAAAGCATACACTTGGAGTTAGCATTAAGTTCAAAACATGATGCTTATTTCGCCTTATCCAAAACCTCAAAATTGACACTCAAACTGATTGTGTGCATTGCCTCATTGCCTTGTATTGTGGGGGTTTTCTATTGACTTCTTTTGCTTAAGGTGGTCTTTTTACTTCATAAGAATTTTGGTTTTTATGTTGATTAAACATCACTGCAATTGTGCAACCAAATCATACTAAGGTCTATCCAGTATAAGCATTATTGATGTCAATGCAATTGCAGGTGAAACTCGGGTGCAATATCATCATTTTGCACTCGGAGGCTTCCCAGTACAGGGGAAGTGATCGTGGTCTCTTGACCTGTTTCCCAGACACTGATTTGACCACTGCAAGGGAGCTAATGGAGGCCAAGGGGATTAAACAGCTTCCTGTGTCAAGCGTGGTGTGGGTTACAGAACTGATAGGAAGCGAAAGCCTATTGGCCTTCTTCATTATGATTCCATTGGCCACTGCCTTAGGTTAGTATTTTTTTTCCCATCTTTTTTTATTTTCTGTAAGAGGTTTGTTTAAAGTTCTCAAAAAAAAAAAAAAAAAGATCTTCTCAAAATTTCTTCTGCCATATCTTAGAAAGAAAAGCAAAAAAAATGGCTATATACAAGCACACCTAGGAGAATTAAACTAGCTTGAAATCAATCTGATCATACTTGGGCTTGATTTTTTTTTAGTTTTAGACACAGCTTATTATTAATTCATTACAAGCAACTACTTATTTATTGTTATTGCTGGACGCTGTATTGTTTTTTTAAATTGCAAAAACTCTCTTGTAATGCAGAGAAGAAATAGAACGCTGGAAAGCCATATTTCAACAACAGGAGGATTCTCAGCAAATATCAAATGGCATTAACCTGGGTGGGATATCACAAATTTAAACAAGGACCTTCAACAAGTTGAACCTGTTTAATTGAGATAAAGATGGATAAACAAACGCCCAGGTAAGATAGTTCAGTGGCCTGGATTTGCTAATGGATGATTCTTTGTTTAATTGTGTATTGAGGTGAAGTTTTGGATATTATATATAGAGGAAGATGGTGGAGAAGAAGGATTTACCCTCTTAGAATAGGCATATTTACAGTAGGTAATCAAATAGTGTTATTCTGTTGATTTTCCCTTTCCTGATTTGACTAAAAATGATGCCCCTTTTATTAGAAAGGCTGTACAGTGTATGTATCAAGCAAACAGATAATTGAATAATTTTCTTCACACAGCAAACGAATAGTCATTTGATATTTTTCATCTATGACCTTTTTACTTGCCTTTTTCTTTCCAACAGTAGGTCTTAATGATTGAATCAAAACTACGGGATTGGTGTACTTTTTAGTTACAGGTATATGCATCTGCAAGGTAAATTCTAACAATATACATACTTTGAAAGAGAAGCAAAGTGATATTATTTGATAAGAAAATTATGAACCAAAGATGAGGAAAATGTGAAAATCTTTAATAGAAATACTGTAATAGTAGAAAGTTTGATAAAGTAACAATCATTTAGTAGGTAATACCAACAATCTATTCATGAATCAATGGAAACCCTAAACTCGACAACAAAAGGGAAAAGAAAAGGATAAATATAAATTTAGTTGGTGCAGTGCTGGCGCTTTATCACCATATAAATTAAGAAAGACACAAATTTGAAGTAAATTGAAGTCCGCAATAGTTGCATCAACAGCCTTTGCTTAATTAAACAGGTCCATTTTTCATTCAGTGAGCCTACACAAAATAAAGCAGAGATAAATTAAAACAATAGTACATAAAAACAGTAAAGGAAATGTAAAGTTGGATACCGGTTTGGTTTGAAAATTCATTTCAACAAAATCAAAGATACTATGGTTTCATAGAGAGCTTAAACCAGCTTGGACTAAATGACTTGGTTCATCATTGATATACTAATTTAACTTGGAAGCTTAAATTGCAAGAGGAAGGCATTTCAGAGGTATACATGTTCATGCCAACCTTTCGGTCCAGATAAGTACTGTGTGCCACTCCAAGATGAGATATTATCTAATTCAGTTGGGTGCACCATTTGGTATTGACAAAAAAGTTTATCAATCCAAGTTATGCTGGCTAGATGTATGCGTTTTTGAACTAAAGGATGAGATGTGCACACTTACAGTAGTCCAGACAAATCAATCAAATTGATTTAAATACAATTTCATTACAAAAAAATAAATAATGAAGCATAAAACAGTAGAAGTGAAGAAAGTTGATCATACCTTGTACCACCAACAATTGTATCTATTAGTTAATAAGCACTTTTGGTATATCTTCAATATCTTGCCAGTTGGAGCCTGAATCCTTCTTGTACCGTTTAATAAACACCTCATTGCAACCCGTGATGATCAAAACCCTCAGAGAGATGGGCAGCTCCGGGAGTGAATCAATCAGATTAGCTCGAGTTAAATCCAGCTTAATGAGAGATCTGAGCCTCACCATGGTGGGTGGCACAAATTTTATGGCACCTGCATTATCTATCTCTATCTCCTCAAGATCCGTGCTGTTCTGCAGCATCCATTGCTCGGGTAAGAGTTCTGGCTGGGATTCCCATGAGATCTCAATCTTCTTGGTGAAGCGGAGGCTTCTCAATGGCTCAATCTGAAGTAGCGAGGAGGGTGAAATGCAGAGTTCTCCAATCTTTAGATTGGTCCCTGCCACATCCCCTTGGTAGGAACTGGTCTCGGTTGTTGGTTGCAATGAAAGGCCGCCAGCTCATCACACGAGGTGATTCTCAAATTTGTGAGCTCAACGAGAGCTCCTAACCCGCCCAATGATGAAAGTTGGATTACAGTCCATAATGCGGAGGTCACGAAGAGCTGAGAAATTTTATAAAAACCTCTTCAGACGGAAGAGATTTTATGTTGGAACAACGAGTTATATCAAGACGAACTAGGGAGGTAAGGTCTCGTAGTGAGCAAAGCAGAGACTCTTCAAGGCCACACTTGTAATCCATAGTTCTCCGAGGGAAGTCGGAGGATATCATCTCGAATCTTATTGTCCACTAGTTTTGGGCACCCACTATGCTTAGTTTTTTTAGCGAAAGCAGACCTGAGAATCCTTGTGAAGTAGTGTTTCCAGTTTTTGACAGTTTTCAACGGTTAGTTCTTCAAAAGCTGAAAAGGGTCTTGCTGAAGAAACATGCCACTTTCCAATGTGTAATGTCAGGTGCACCCTCTTATTTTCAAAATTGAAAGCGCTGGTTTTATCAAGCTTATTGTTGGTTTTGGTATCACACTGCATCCTGGGTAGAGTGTGCAGCCCACAATATCCAAAACTCAATTCCTTCAGGGAGAAAGGCATTGTAGGCAATGTCCTCAATTCGGGACAACTACCAAGTTCAACTATTTCAAGGCGAGGAAAGACGGTAATTCCCTCTAAATCTACCCACTCCCTCAACTGTGGCATGCAACTAATTCTTAGCTCTCTAAGAGATTGGAATGAACTACCATCACTACTTCCATAGAAGGAAGGACCAATTTGTTTTACCTGAGGAAAGTTGGTTAGCCAAAGAGATCTGAGTGAAATTAACTTCCCGAGTGGTGGCAGGGACTCCCAATTGTGACACGTGTACATTCGAAGTGATACCAAATTTGATAGATAACCATTTTGTAGCCAAACAGGAGACCGAGAACCACAATAGGCAGTTATAGTGAGTTTTTGGAGGTGGGGATGTGGTCTTAGTGTGTCAAGGATCAACTCACTGTTAGAGCAATCTCCAGACCAATAAAAAGAAAGTGAATTTAGACTTTCTTTCTCATTCATTTTAGCTTCCTCAGCCTCTTTAGAATTCTTCACTTTTTCAAGTTTGTTTATTTGTAGTTCCTGAACATCTCTGAGCTCTTGTAATTCACTTATTTTATACCCATCTTCCTCCCAGATATTGAATTCCAACTTCTGAAGAGAAATTAGTTTACCAATCCGAGGAAATTTGTACATTATTTCAAAACGGACATCCAGGTGCCGTAAATTGACAAAGTTACCCATTCCACTCAGGTCTTGGTCAGATAATTCTTTAGTAGCAAATGCAAAATAATCACACTTCAAGGTGATAAAGTTTATTTATTGGTTTTGGAGACCACTGCAGTGTTTTCTTTGCCATTTGTTTAAGAGAAAGGTACGAAGATGAATTAGGTCTCCAACATGATTGGGCAATTCAAACAAGGTGGCACCAGTGATGCTCAACAGGCGCAGGCTTTTTAGTTCTTTTACAACTTCGTTTAGCTCTAGTATATCTTTTGATTCAGGTTGCTCTCCATCCAATGTTACGACAAGGCTGCGCAAATGCTTAAGATGAGAGATCTCCTTGATAGGAGAGACCTTTGATTTTGATGAATAGGTGTCGAGTTGTTTCAGGAATGCTTTCCTTTGAGAGGACACCTTCGATCCTTAAGCATTCCCTTGAAGAAATGGATATTAACATTTCATGCATCAAATCATGCATGACAAAATAATTCTTGGAATCTCCACTTACATCGAAGAACGATTTTCTTATCAACTGATCACAGAAATCTCCTCCGATATCTTCTGGCCTTCGGGATTGTTTTGACCATTGGATCAACCCTGAACCCATCCACATTTTAACCAAAATATCCTTGCTGAATTCGTGTTGGTGAGGGAATATGTTACAATATCTGAAGCACAACTGTAAATCTGCTGGTAAATGGTGATAACTCAATCTCAACACTGACATAATGCCTTTTTCACCTGATGGCAAGTTTGCAATATCTTGCTTCCAAATTCTCTCCCAGTAATCAAAATCAATGTGGTCGTTTAGCAACAAACCCATAACTTTTGCAGCCAAGGGACAACCACCGAGCTTGCTTGCTATTCCTTTTGAAATACTTTGCAAGTTTAGGTGTTCATCTGGGTCAGGCACATCAGCAAATGCATATCTATTCAAGAGCTTCAGACTGTCATCATAATCCAGTTAATCTCATCTGATCACTCTCTTTTGACCCCTCCACCAGTTTTGTATCATATCCGCAACGGATTCAGTTCGTGTAGTTACAATAATCTTGCTTCCTTTCCGCCCAAATTTCAATGGAGCCAAGATCTGTGCCCATTGATTGCATGAACTTGGATCATCTCTCCAGATATCATCCAATACAAGCACAAACTTCTTAGTAAGCACCTTCTCTTTAAGCTTTGCTTGTAGAGTGCTTAGATTTATGTCACAGTTACAGCTCGATTTGGTGATATCTTCCAAAATCTTTCTTAGAATCACTTTTGCATCAAGGGCACCAAAATTGTCAGACACACTTACCCACACGATCAGGTTCAAATTTAGGACTTCTTTTCTTCAATCTCATGGCAAATGAGTCGAGCTAGAGTCGTTTTACCCATACCCCCCATCCCTACTACACAGTAGGCTGGGATATTTTGATCAGTATATTCCCTGAATTCTCTAACCACTGAATTATTATTCTTCTCCTTCTCTCGCCTATCACCACACTTTCAGTTAGCATGGAACCAGTCTCCCGAAACCTACTACTCTGCGCTTGGTTCTTCCCACGGGTATTCAGTGTATTCGCAAGTTGGAGAAAGGGCTCTACGCTTACAGAAACCTTTTCCAATCCCTTCAGAGCTTCCTTCAGTCTCTTCAGTAAGCGGTCAGTGATTTTTGGCTTGTGAACAAACCTCATCATTTTTTCCTTCATAGAGACAGCATCACCACCTGAAAAACAGCCTTATCCCGAGCTTGGACCTGTCAATAAATTAATCTGAATTTAGTAAAATCAATCCCGATGTGAAGGAACTTTTAGTATGAATTTTGGGTGTTGCTTATTAACGAGATTTCCTTGTATTAGATCATCAGTTATATTAATGTTGGATTTTTCTCATATATTGTGGGCTCGGTGAAATAGGCTTTGGTCTATCTTGTAGATAACCAAATTTTACGCTTTTCGAAACTTCTTTACTATTTTCTTATGTAGGACAATTTTTAAAATCAATAGTTTTTCTCTATCCAAAAAAGTAGTTGACATATCCTAAAAAGAGTAATATTTGGTTTCCTATGGGATTTTGATATGCAGATCAATAGACTTGGATTGACCGTTTGAATCTCAAAACTCGATGTCTGAAGTCGTAATACTGACAGATTAGTGCTACACATAGTACTAAACTACTAATAGACTCACTTCGTAATACACTGTAATGTGCTTTTATGTTATGCATAGTTTTATAATTAGAAGTTGGTTCTATCTATATTACTATGTAGAGTACGTAATATTTATTTTTTCAGTAATTATTTGCTGTTAGTTATAATTCTAAATCAATTTTTTTTTTTCAATAGAACTCGCGAGAACCAGAAAATCTGACTGCATAAGAAAGTATTGAGAGATGGTTAACAACCAAGATGGTTGTCGCTTATTAAAAATGTTATAATCCTACTATTTTAAATCGGACTTCCTTACTCTGTTTTCTTCGAACAAAAAAGAATGAAAAGGAACAATAGCAAGTAAGAAATAGACCTTCTCTTCCAGTTTGTAGATCAATCTCATCAATTGCATCCTCAGCCTCTTCAACCGCATTGCGAAAATGCCAGATCCAATCATCAAGTGCCTTTCAGGGACCTTAATCTGGCCCTGGTCGACAGCTGTCAGGACCGTCTGAACCGGGACCATCGCCTTGTCAAGCTCCCCCTTGGCGGTCTCGATGTCCTTTGATTTCTTGCCGAGCTCGTCGAACATTGCAAAAGCCCGGTCTACCAGAGTGGATATCGCCATGGGCCCCCCCCTGAACTCACACAAGTTGGCACCGCCTCCATTTTCGTTCGGAAGTCGGAAGGTGTTCTTCTTTGGAACTCTGATCGCTCAAGAGGAAAGAGTGTTTTGTTATTGTTGACTCTCTCAAAGGGGATGTAAAAGAGAACGAGTTTTGGGTTGGTTGGTGTTGGGCACGCCGGGGTTTTACGGAAGTTTACAAGTACAGCTGTTTTGGAAGACTTGTCATGTCAAACTTCATTTTTTTTTTTCCAGTTTTTTCTTATAAAAAAACTATTACCAAGTTAAATAGGTTAGTAGTTTGGACAAACTTCATTTTCTTACCAAGTTCTTTTAAAAAAAAAATTAAGACTTTTTTTTCCGAAATTTTTATTATAAAAAAAATTCAAAATTTCAAAATCTGCACCCATTTCCAACTTATTTCCATATCAGCCCAGACCGGGGAATTATTTTCGGATCCAGAGACTCCTTTCAGAAAATAATTCTCC
>JAJGRW010004413.1:0-27796 GCA_025461045.1 Carex parvula | reverse complement strand
CTACTGTCACCCTTCTTTAAGTTTTATTGCAGAAAACAGGTTTTGGGACTATTCTACATCAAATGGAGCTAGAATCGGGTCAATCGGATCAGCAACGCTTATCGACTAAGACCCTGTTACGGCCCGTATTGGTTAATACGGACCAGGCATAGCACAGGCTCAGAAGATAGCGCAGGAAGTTACAACCATAACTGCCAAGGTCCCATTACGGACCGTATCACCTTGATACGGTCCGTAACCGAAGGCGACTCTTGGGAAATAACTGCCGACAGCTGTTTTCAGATCAATTCCTTGGCTTCCAATCAACTCCAGACGTCCCTACACTCCTATAAAAGGCCCTGGACAGAGGGAATAGATATCTTTGTAATTAGGGTTAGATTTGATTAAAGAGAGAAGAGAGGAGTGATTGTAACCATGCCGTTCCGCGGCTAAGTTCCTTTTCTTAGGGCTAGGCAGTAAACCTTGTTACTCTTGATGTTTTGATATATATATTTCTGTTGATTATGATTTCTTGTTGTTGTATCGAATATGCTTTTGTGATTTACTATCTCTTCACCTAATTTCAATGATCTAGTTTGAGTTTGTTAGGGTAGTGACAGTACTTTAATAACTCGAAAGAACTATTTGGATGAGTTAGCCTCGTTGAGATCTATTAGGTTTATGTGAAGAAAACCTTCGCGGGGAAGCCATAAACCGGAACAACAAAACGCATGACCAAATTCCATCATTTGCGTAAGGTAAATCGCAGTGATCTGTGTAGTAATTTGGGAGATAAGAGACCCGATAGTTGCGTAAGATAAATCGCATTGTCCTGAGTAGAGTCTCGATGAAAGATCTGTCATTCTGGCGTAACATAAATCGCAGTGACCTATGTAGTTATCTTTCATAAAACAACAACAGGAAATCAGACGCAACAGGAATATATTGTCAAGACGGATTGAGTGGCAACGGTGTGCCGAAACCCTAGGAATTCTCATCTCTATCTTTATTTTAATTACTTTTAATTGTTTCCTAATTTACATTGATCAACAAACATCTCTCAAATTTCAGATTTCGTCTAGCCTTTCGAAAGGTTGTGATTCGATCGCTCAAGACACTGAACCAATATTCCCTGTGGATCGACCTCGCATATACTACTCGATAAGGATTGTGCGCTTGCAGTCCGAACCGATAGCATTTACGAGTTTATAAATATTAAAAGAAACATTGCTCTCTTTTGAGTGATCAAGCTTTTTGGCGCCGTTGCCGGGGAATAACGGTTCATTGTGCAAGGCCTCGAAAGACGACCTTGTTTTGACCATTGAATCCAATTAATTAGAAACGCCTAGATTTCTTTTTACTTTCTTTATTTTCATTTTTCTTTTATTTTTAATTTCGTTTTTCTTTTTTTTTATTTTCCTTTTATTTTCGGTTTTTAGTTTAAATTTCAGATTTTCTTTTCTTTTTTTTAGGAACATTGCACGCTGGCCGAATCATCCGTACGAAGATCCGAGAGGATTGCTAGTAGGAGAGGACAATTCGCTTCCAAATCACCGATAAGAACCAATCATAGTTCTTCATCCAGTAATTCTGAAGGCGAAGAGGACTCAGATTCGATCAACATAAATATCCCACCGAACGAACCGATTAACAATGGAGTTCACGATGCAGCAAGACCCAAACTTCTAAGAGACTATTGCGTACCGCGCGCGAATGATCCTAATTCTAGTATAAACCCGCCAACTGTTACAAACCGTAATTTTGAGATCAAACCTGCTCTCATAAATATGGTTTCACAACAGCAATTTGGAGGATTGCCACATGAAGACCCACATCTTCATTTGTCAATTTTCCTAGGGATATGCGAGACGATAAAGATCAACGGAGTTACCGATGAAGCAATCAGGCTAAGGCTATTTCAATTCTCATTAAAAGATAAAGCAAGAGCATGGTTGTTTTCTTTACCGGCCAATTCTATTCAAACTTGGGACCAATTGTTTAATATGTTTATTGCAAAATATTTTCCACCGTCCAAAACTTCAAGGTTTAGAAATGCAATTACTAATTTTGAACAAAGAGATGGTGAAACATTGTGTGAGGCATGGGATAGATATAAAGATATGTTAAGGTGTTGTCCACATCATGGTCTAGAAAGATGGCTGATTGTCCAAACTTTTTATAATGGTCTAAACCCTACGGATAGGTTGTCTATTGATGCTTCTGCAGGAGGAGCAATCATGAACAAGGAACCTGACGAGGCTTACAACCTAATTGAAGAGATTGCAATCAACCAACACTACTGGATCCCTGAGCGAAAGAAGCCAGCGCCAACACCTGGCATGCACCGAGTAGATGATATCTCCATGCTGAGCGCAAAGATTGATGCTTTGCAAAAGGCACTTAACAAGCAGACCAAGCAGCGAACGGTAGCAGCAGTCAATGCCGCAACAGCATGTGGCTATTGCGGAGGAGCGCATGAGATGACCGAATGTATGAATATGACGGAACCTGAGGAAGACATGGAGCAAGCAAATGCAATTGATAACAGCTTTCGACCTCAGCCCGCCTACAACACATACCATCCAAACAACCGAAACCATCCGAATTTCTCATACGCAAACAACCAAAGGCCTGCTGCACCTCAACAGAACTACCAACCACAATCCAATTTTCAGCCAAGATACAATAATCCTCAACAGAATTACCAACCAAGGCAATACAATCAACCGCAGCAACCAGACATCACATCACTAATGGAGAGATTCCTAGAGAAGCAAGAGAAGGCTAACGCCGAAATCGCACAAAAGATCGAATCCTTGACAAACCGCAACAAAGACTTAGAAGACAATGTCTCTAAGATGGCAAAAGAACTCTCAACTATCACACGTGGAAAAGGCAAATTCCCGGGCCAACCGGAAGAAAACCCAAGAGAGACTTGCAAGAGCATAACACTAAGGAGCGGTACAGCTTATCAGAGACCTCCCATACCCGATCAAACTTCCGATGAGATACATGCAGAGCCATCACATTCAGAAGAGTACGAGCCGCAACCACCGGAGCAGCCCATATTCGAACTACAGACAGACCTTACTCAGGAGAAGAATGACACTGTAGGTGGAGACGAGCGACAACCCGAACCTGAATACATTTCACCACCACCCTACAAGCCACCTCTGCCATTCCCTCCAAGGCCTGTCAAACACAATGAACAGCAACTCGCGAGATCCAAGGAGACACTCAAACAACAACATGTCACAATCCCCTTCACTGAAACAATTGCGAGCATACCCTCGTATGCTAAAATTCTGAAGGAGGATCTTTCAAATCGAAGTAGACTCCAAGAACTCTCAACAGTTCCACTCAATCTGGAATGCAGTGCGCTCGTGCAAAGCAAATTACCGATAAAGTTGAAAGATCCGGGAAGTTTCTCAATACCATGCACCATTGGCACAACCGATTTTAAGAGAGCTTTATGCGATCTGGGAGCAAGTGTGAGTCTGATGCCTAAGGTAGTATTTGACAGATTGGAATGTGGAGACCTGTCACCAACACGGATCTCATTGCAACTGGCTGACCGATCAATTCGATATCCTGAAGGAATGTTGCGTGATATCCCAATCAAAGTCGGTAAATTTTAGATACCAGCAGATTTTGTGGTAATTGATATGGAAGAAGATGAGCATATTCCTATCATCCTTGGAAGGCCATTCCTCGCCACATGTGGGGCAATGATCGATGTTAGAAATGGAAAAATCTCACTCAATGTTGGCGAGAACAAAATGATCTTCAGCATGAATGAGGTTAAGGTCCCCCCTGACATAAGTCTTGTCTATAATTTGGAAACAATGGATGAGGATGGCAATGATGAATTGCGAATGAATGAAATTGGAGATAACGAAGAAATGGCACACGAAGAAGAAGTGGAAAGACTGTTTATTGTACAAAACAACAGTCAGGTCCATCCAACTTCCGTGACAACACAAACCGATGATCTAAACAGAAGTCCTAATATCGCAACCCATAGGAACTATTCTCTCTTAGCCATAGCACTAATCAGAAACCTACGCGAAGAACTCGATGCAATTTCTCAAAGACTGGACGAGGTTGAAGCAGTACTCGGTGTAAGTCTGGCATTCGACCCCGGACCTCAAATACCAACCGACTTCTTCAAGAAGGACAGTGATGATGAAACCACAGAAGACGCTGAAGGCAAACCACCCGACAAGCAACCCGCTTGCATTGACGGGAGGGTATCTGGAAGAAACTGTAACGCTTCTCAACATGGGTATGATTTAATTTTTATAAGATCCAATTTAGAAAATGATAAATAGGAATTAAATTAATAATCAACAATTTATAGGAATAAAAATATAGTAAATAATAAAAATGAGAAGAAATGACGATTCGTTTTAGCAAAATATATTTAATAGATGTCAAAAATCTTGTTTTTAGCAAACTAAATTCAGCAAGGCCCAAACCTATATTCAGCCCATATCCCATAATATAAGCAACCCAATCTCTTCTCTCTTCTCATTCCTCTCCATTTTCAATATTCTGTAAGTTTTTCTCTTTCTCTCTTTTTCTCTCTTTTTCCTTTTTGGCCGAAACTTCCCCTTGTTTCTCTTTGGCTGCCGCCGGCCCCAAACCACCCTCTCCTCCTTGTGGCCGCCGCACCCTCCTCTCTACCCACCCTCTTCCTTGGCCGCAGCCCTCCTCTCTTCCTGCCGCCGAACCACCCCCTCCCTTGCCGCTGCCCTCCCCCTCTACCCCAACCGAAACCCCACCCTTTCCTCTCTCTCTACTCCCTCTTTCCTTCCTTTGGCTGCCGCTGACCGAAGGAAGCCTGGCCGAGACCTCTGCCCTCTCCCTCTCCCTTTCCCTTGGCCGGCCACCACAACCCTAGACCCGAAACTATGAGATGGAATCCAAAACCGAAAACCCTAGACCCAATAACCCAATTTGCATATTGAACCCTATTTTATTGTAAAATCTGTTTTAGTTATACATGAATCAAGGTTGTGACTCAATGATAATTTCCAAATTGAATTGGTGGGAAGAATCGAGGGTGGGAGTTTAATTAATTTAATTGAATTGCGGGGAAATGAATCGAGACTTGTAGGTTAAAGTGAATTAAATACTGGTACCTGACCTTGAATGACAATTGCTATAAAATAAATGTAAATTGTGAATATGGCTATAGGATTAAGAATTTTTTTACGAATGTCATGCGAAATTTAGGTTATTAAATTAAATAGAAATCCTGTAGATTAAGTAGAAATAAGAACCTAATTAAGTGTATTTAAAACCTAGGAGTAAATCACGCGACGCTGAGAATACGCAAGGTCCCAACTCACGCACAACAGCAGTTACTGAGAATACAGGTGCGGGTTCCTGGTCTTTTTACAAATAATAAGAAATGCGTGGATTAAGGTAGGCAATCCTTTTTCCCAATCTGGTAGATGAACTGCATGTTGAGAATGTCGAATTCTCTTTTGTTTGGTGTAGAATTGCATGTTAGGAACTTTTTGGATGCATTGATTTGAACTGACAGGATAGCGTGAATATGAACAAGGAAAGCTTTTAATGAACTGTTTTAAATTGGGGCCGTCCCTGTGTGGCGGTTCTGCATGTGTTTTTTGAAAATCGGATCGTCCGTGTGTGGCGATCCGCCGGTTGGGTCCCCGCAACGACCCTTCCAGATTCGTCCTCGTGTGGCGACTCTTTGGGCTATCCTGCATGGGCATGGGTTCTCAGAGAGAAAGGCCGGATTATCCGTGTGTGGTGATCCGGAGTAAGAACAGAACAGAACAGAACAGCTCGTCCTCGTGTGACGACTCTCTAAGTTTTCATGTACGGGCATGGATTCCCAAGGGAGAAAGGCCGGATTGTCCGTGTGTGGCGAACCCGGAGTGTGAGAATTTTAAAGAGAAACATGAACAGAACTGAGAATGTTTTGAAAGGATTGCATGTCCGAATTGATAGGAAAATTGGGGGTTATTTCAAAACCTTTACTTTTATGTTATTAGGGTATTTAATGCATTCATTTGTAAAAGCACTGGGCTGGAACTAAATCCCGCACTGAGAGATAGTTCGATTCTCTCACCCGTTTTGTTTCCACTTTTATGTGGGTTCCAGGAACTGAAGCGGAGGACCTAGAGGAAGGACGCGAGTGAGAAAACTAGCGGGAGTTATTTACCTAGCCACTATTTATTTAGTTTCTGTTGTATGAACAAAATACTGTACAGACGTGGCAGTGACTGTTTGAATTGCCATGTCTGACGTGTTTTTCCCTTTCGATTTGTGTGTGGAACTCATTTATTTACAATAAAGTGGCTTGTTTGGATTTATTATTGATAATGTATGTGATGTGCTAATCGCCTTGCGCGTAAATGCGCGGAGGGTTGTCCGGGGGTGTGACAGAAACTGATGCAACACAAAGTCAAGCTAATGACTCAAAACAAGCGCTTCTTGGGAGGCAACCCAAGGCCACTTTTATATTTTTCGCATAATTATTTATTTTTTAGTTTAATTAAGGCTTAAACAAAGAAACAACTCATACCCACCTTTTTCCTATGATCAGGTCACCATATCGGAGGAAAGGCCTGACTTAACGGCATCTTGGAAGACGGAGAATACTCTCTGGTACGACCTGTATTGGCTGGTGCAGATCATACCAATGGATACGAGGAAAAATAGAGCTTAATACGGACCGTATTGGCTGATACGGTCCGTAATAAGGGTCAGTTCGGGAGATGCGAATCCGTTAAGAGAGACGTTTGAAATCCCGCGCGAACCACGTCTCATAACCGTTAACCCCTATTTCGTTCTAACTCCTAAACCCCTCTCCCTCCTCCTCTTTACTCTCTTTCCCTCTATCTCCTCTCCTTCCCCTCTTCCCTTCTTTGCCCGAAAATCAAGTTTCCCCTCCTTGCCGTCGATCTTCACCACCATCCTCATCTCCTTCAACATTGAAGCCGCCGCAAGCTTCCTTCTCCGCACCACCACCCTAATACGGACCGTACCGGGCCCGTATCCGACGGCTATTCGAATCAACTTCTCCAATTTTCGGTTTTCTAAACCCCTCTTTGATCTCAAAATCTTATTTTCGTTTTTGCACTTGTTTTAATTTAGTTACTCTGTTACATTAGCCTAGAATTTAGTTTAATCTCTGCAAAAATCATAAAAACCACAAAAAAATTAGGTTTCTGTCAAAATTCCGATTTTTACCAGTCTAATACGATTCGTATTGAACCAATACGGTCCGAAATCGCTTACCGACCAGTCCTGTACTTGGTAATTTTCCTTAAACCCTTTTTAATACGGTCTGTATTGCCTAATACGGTCCGTATTAAGTCCGGTACTTGGCCAGTTTCACCAACCAAACCAGTCCGTAACCAGACCGTATTGCCCAATACGGTCCGTAACAGAGGTATTTAATTTAAACAAATGGCTCCAAAAATGAAAAATATTTTAGGGGCAGTTACAAGGAATGCCAAGAAAGTCCTCGGAAGTGCCGGCCCGAGTAATTCGCCTCAGAGCTCATCTAGCCGATCCTCCCGATCCTCAAACTCACAACCGCAATCCTCCGATCATTCATCCTCTCGTACCAACACTCAGGAGTCCGTCAGAGACACACCGGTCTCAGATGCGGACTATAACCCAGAAGATTTTAACCCTCAGGATTTCGATGTCGAGAGAGAGGATTCCGACGAGTCCATGGAGGAAGCCCGGCCAACCGAGTACCAACCAATCTTCCAACATCCGCTAGTCACATCCAATTACGAAAAGATGAAATTGAGGGAGGTCATATACCACAAATCCATTGACATAGACACACTCGATCGACTCGGCCTCCTTGCGCAAACCGAACAACTTGCAAACCGCATCCAACTCTGGAAATTCCTCAACATAATCAAAGGAGTTAAAATCTACAAAGTCCTCACGAGAGAGTTCCTTGTGACATTCAAATACGAAGAAAACTCCATCTCTTTCCAGATGCTTGGTGAGCGATACACACTCTCCATGTGTGATTTCTGCGCCATCTTCGACCTCGTCGATAGCGGCACTTTCGATTCTCCCGACTGCCGTGAGTTCTGGTACAGCATCACAGAAGATAATCAGAATTCAACTCGACCGGCAAGCAGAATCATCAACCCACAAATCCGCTTCTTGCAAATTATTCTCGCCAATTCCATTTTTGCAAGAGGCGAGAGTTCATCCAAGGTAACATTACCCGAGCTCCATCTCCTCAAATGCATGATCAAGCCAACACCAGTGCGACCTCACCTTGGCCATCTCCTTTGCAAACAAATCCGTGAGGTCACACTAGCCAAAAAAGATAAAGGCAAGATCTCCATCGGGTTCGTGGCCACGATCTTAGCCAACCATCTCGATCTTCCGATCAATCATCTCAAAGAGGCAAGCGGGCTCCGACAGATTGACATACCATGCCTCCAAGCCATGAAAATTGTCACCGGCCACTACCCAGGTCCCTACTTCTATAAATCTCCGAAGGGAATCTTGCAATTCCCTTTTAGACATCTCAATCTCCGCAGTAGGGCCTCATGGAAAATGGCACGCCACGCAAGCCCCGATTATGAGCCACCTCAAGATTACATTGATGTAATCGAGAGTCAAGCCGCAACGCAAAATCGGGCTCGACAACAGCGAGAGTGGGAGGCAGACACATCGGCCGCGGGGGCCGAGTCTTCAGGGGCGGCACCATCTGATGCCCCTTCAGCAGAGCTTGACCAGTTCATTCAAATGATAAATTGGATGGACTCTAACCTCAACGAGCTAACCTTGACAACGGGAGAGACCACCCGCCAATTGGAACACAACAGCACAACCATTCAGCAAGAGGTTAATGAAATCAGAAACAGCATGGAGGAGGTCCGGAGGAGTGTAGACGAGAGTAGGCGCGAGATCCAGCAGACGCGCTACATGGCACAGCAGTACTATCAGTACGCTCTCGACTCCGGATTCGAGTACCAGCCGCCACCATACGGACTCTTCGACCCGTCATTCTACGAGGAGATCCAGCATCCACCACCTCCACCACCTCAGGATTGAGGTGCAGTGAGTTGTATCTTTTCCTGGTCTTTTTACTTTCTTACTTCCTTTATTTTTACCTCTTGAGCATTGGGGACAATGCTCAATTTTATTCGGGGGGTAGGAGGTAATTTGACCATGTATCTTTAAAATTTTTCGCACTTTAAATTCTTAGATGCTAGTAGTTTTACTCAATTTTTGACTAGGGTTGGAGGCTTTACCGAAAATCCTAGAATGATTAGATTGAGCTTTTTAGCTAGCTTGCATTTTTATTTTTCCTTAGGAGTAGGTTAATTAAATAGGAATTGTGTTAAAATTTTAATTAGACTAAGGTTTAGATAATTGACCATGATACCAAAAATTCAGAATTTTAATTATTAGTAATTTCAAAGTGAACAATTAATTGCTAACCATGAGAGTTGATCAAAAATTGCAAAACCTAGAATTTTTATTTTGAGTAATTTATGTTTGCAAAGTCTTTTAAATTTGATAGTGTTTTAGAATACCCATTTATTATAGATAGACCCCTAGCGAAACTATGCAATAATTTCTTGTATGAATGAATACTTGAAATTGTGTGTAATCATGGTGCTTGTGACACAAAAATATGTTATTTTATTTTTCAGAAAAATTGAAAAATACAAAAAAATCGAAGAGAAAAACCCAAAAAATAGAAAAATATGAAAAAAAAAATATATATATATATAGAATAAAAGATGGAGGATAAAAAGAGTACGGGTGCCTACGCAAGACTGGTTACCAATAGGCTCGAGAAAACCTCCCAAATTTTAAATTTGTGTACATATTTAATTTTTCAAAAATAGTCACAAGTACCAACACACTTAGTTGTCGTACTTTGCTCCAATCAATTGGGAAGGAAAATCAAAATTTATATCATTAGAATTCCTATTGGTTGGAAGGGATCGATTTATAATCGAAGGGGAAATTAATACTCTCAATTTTAAGGATATTTGTGAATTAGATTTTTCGATAATAATTTTTCTAGGGTTAGCATAATGAGGTCAATCATGGGGTGAATAAATTGTTCAAGGGAGAGATCATTAATATTTTAGAGTCCTAAATTTTTATTGTCATGCCAATTGCACCAAACCTAAGTCCTAATTGAATTTTTTTTTTCCTTGAGATTGTATGGTTTAACCGAGACCGGATCTTTGACCAGTTGGGATGTCGTTGCTTGGGGACAAGCAACAATTCAAGTTGGGAGGCGTGATCAGAGTCAAAATGATGATGATTTACGTAGGGTTTTGGCTTAGGTTTTACATATTTTCTCACACTTATGTTTAATTATTTAGAGAAAAAGGCTACTGTCACCCTTCTTTAAGTTTTATTGCAGAAAACAGGTTTTGGGACTATTCTACATCAAATGGAGCTAGAATCGGGTCAATCGGATCAGCAACGCTTATCGACTAAGACCCTGTTACGGCCCGTATTGGTTAATACGGACCAGGCATAGCACAGGCTCAGAAGATAGCGCAGGAAGTTACAACCATAACTGCCAAGGTCCCATTACGGACTGTATCACCTTGATACGGTCCGTAACCGAAGGCGACTCTTGGGAAATAACTGCCGACAGCTGTTTCCAGATCAATTCCTTGGCTTCCAATCAACTCCAGACGTCCCTACACTCCTATAAAAGGCCCCTGGACAGAGGGAATAGATATCTTTTCTTAGGGCTAGGCAGTAAACCTTGTTACTCTTGATGTTTTGATATATATATTTCTGTTGATTATGATTTCTTGTTGTTGTATCGAATATGCTTTTGTGATTTACTATCTCTTCACCTAATTTCAATGATCTAGTTTGAGTTTGTTAGGGTAGTGACAGTACTTTAATAACTCGAAAGAACTATTTGGATGAGTTAGCCTCGTTGAGATCTATTAGGTTTATGTGAAGAAAACCTTCGCGGGGAAGCCATAAACCAGAACAACAAAACGCATGACCAAATTCCATCATTTGCGTAAGGTAAATTGCAGTGATCTGTGTAGTAATTTGGGAGATAAGAGACCCGATAGTTGCGTAAGATAAATCGCATTGTCCTGAGTAGAGTCTCGATGAAAGATCTGTCATTCTGGCGTAACATAAATCGCAGTGACCTATGTAGTTATCTTTCATAAAACAACAACAGGAAATCAGACGCAACAGGAATATATTGTCAAGACGGATTGAGTGGCAACGGTGTGCCGAAACCCTAGGAATTCTCATCTCTATCTTTATTTTAATTACTTTTAATTGTTTTCTAATTTACATTGATCAACAAACATCTCTCAAATTTCAGATTTCGTCTAGCCTTTCGAAAGGTTGTGATTCGATCGCTCAAGACACTGAACCAATATTCCCTGTGGATCGACCTCGCATATACTACTCGATAAGGATTGTGCGCTTGCAGTCCGAACCGATAGCATTTACGAGTTTATAAATATTAAAAGAAACATTGCTCTCTTTTGAGTGATCACTTACCAAGCTAAGCAAATGAAAAAGGTTTTTAAAAGGAAAAATATGAATGAGATCACATTTGCTATGTTTTCTTTCTGAATTCCTTTCCACGACTGCTTATTGAAGCATATGAAAGAGGTCTTTAAGGAAGATACCAATAAGAACGTATTCGGTATTTTTCCTAACAAAACGACTTTCACATGTCCGTAATACTGACCAAGGTCAACATTACGAACTAATAATAATATACGTAACTAGGTCACGTATATAAGTAAATTAGATTTACTACTTTCATATAAAACGAGTAGATTAGATTTATCGCTTTATAAAGAAATCTCAAAAAGGAAAAACTACTTCTACAAGATAGATGGTAGCTAAAGTCAGCTTTACAAACTGACTGCTTATAAGGCTAAGCATGTGAAAGAACGTTCTGTCAAAGAAAGGCAGACACAAACCTTTTGGTCGTCTTTTTGGCAAACCTCTTTTAAAGATTGCTTACAAACTTAAGCATAAATCACAAACCCACTTAATTAAGTAAACTGTCCTTACTACTCTATCCTCCTCACATCATTGTTCATTGGTTGATGGGTCCACTACTCAGTAGGCATCGCCTTTTACCTTTGGTGGTCGAGGGATATGTCAGACATATCGAATCAAATAGAGTGAGGTTACTTATCGATGATTTCCAAAACAGTTTTGGGCTCGGGGCAAAGTTTCGGTTAAACATACGATGTTTAACGAAACCAAGAGTCATATAGAGATATGATTAGCAAAGAGTTGCTTACCTAAGATAACTATGACCATGATATGCATACACTGCCTTGGTTTTTAGTGAAAATAGGGATCTTGGATCCTACTACAAAACGGGTATAGAACAAATTTGTAGTGGGAGTTTTATTATTATTATAATAAAACATTACATGAACAAAGCTAAAAATCTTTACAAAGGTAGAACATGATTAAAGAAACGTCTGTCTTATTACATTCTGTATTTTGACTACAGTTCAAAGACTGTAGGGCGCAGAAAGTTGCACAGCTGTTGGTATGGAAGGTGTGTGCATGTGTATCTAAATGCCTCACGGTTCAATACTCTCGATTGGTTAAAAAACATTGAACTTGAAGCATTCGTTTCTTTCTTTCTACTATTCCTTCCGGTTCACCCTCGACAGACCTACGATTCATGATCAGTCCGTCGAGAGAGTTTAATGATTGTGGGGACGTTTAACTCCCAGCTGGCGCAAGCCCCCGCTGTTAATTACATCAGATGGCCCTTCCAAGCCATACTGAATACCTCGTTCATTTCGGGATTTATGCCTATTTGTTGTGAATTGAATAAAGGGGCTAAAATGGGAGAACTCATGTACTTGGTCTTTTTGTGTTCATTCGATTATCATTGTTTTAGGTATTTAATTAATATGTATGCACAGGGTGCAATGAATGTTATTAAAATACATTTATCATACATTTTTATTTATTTTGGAAACATATTTGTATTTGAGAAAATACATTTGTGCTTTATTTATATTCTTACTTAAGAGGAAATGATTGAAACATGAAGAAAAGGGTATTTTCGTCATTTCAGAACTTGGTTGATCCTTGGACATGTTTAATTTTGATTTAGAAACATGGAGAATTTGATTTGGGTTCATTTGGAGGTGGTTTGAGTCAATTTGGACTTGAAATGAAGAAGTTATGGCCAAAAAGGACTTATTCGTAAGTATTTATGTTTTTTCAGGGGCTTATTTACAAAGCTGGAAGGGTGTGGATTCGTGATTTGGGTTTTAGACAAGGTTTTATTTGAAATTTGGGCCTCTAAGGGCTTATTTGAGAGAGTTTTATGCTGCCAGGGACCTTTTTGTAAACTTACAGGGACTTTGCTGCAAATATTGAAAAATCAGAGGGGGCCTTTTAAAAAAAGGGGATTGATTTATAATTTCATTTATTGTCTGGACTTTGAGATTCGGATTTTTGGGTCTTTTAGATTGGTGTATTGGGCTTTAAGATGTGGGCCGAGCTTCAGGATTCGTGCTGGGCTATTTTGATGTGTATTCTGGACTTTAAAACCCGTGCTCCCATTCAAACCCCATTATGGCGCCAGAATTGAAGGCCTCAAATTGCTTTAAGATCCGTGCAGATGTTTTATTTGATTTCTACTTATACTTAACAATTAAATCTTTAAAAATTCATATCAATTTGAAACAAAGTCAGAAAAATATGAACTTTATGTCTATTTTGTGTATTTTGAAATATTCTATCTAATTATGATGTTTATTTTATGATTTGATTTTTTTTGTCATTCGGTACTGCCCATTTTCCAACAGCAGCCCCTTTTTTATTTAAATGTTGTTTTTTCTATTTTTGAACCTGAACTTTGGAAATTCGTATAAAATCGAAATATAGTCAGAAAAATACAAAATTTGTGTCCATTTTGTGTGTTTTGAAGTCCTCTATCTAGTGGTGAAGTCCATTTTTCATTTTAGTCCCTGTACCAGTCCAGAAGGTTCTGTTTACCAGAGAAGGTCATTTTGACACTTTTGAGTGCTTTTTCTTGTGTCATTGGTACATGCTTTGTAATGTGATATTGGTCCACTGTTCCAGAGGGTATTAGGGACTGATTTAAAGCATTTACAACTAATTCCATGAATTAAACATCATTTTCATGGACTTTCATAGCCCTTGTTGCTATATCTTTGGTACCAATAAACAAAAGGAAAAGGAAAAAAATCCAAAATTCCAAAAATGATGCCAAAAATCAGCCAAAATGTGGTTTTATGCAGGGAAGCCCCTGATTTTATTTAAAATCATGTTTTTTGATATTTTTGAAGAACATGTCATTAAGATTTCCTTAGGTTTAGAGATGCAACCATCCAACTTGTCATTTGTTTACACTTCAAACCTTCCATCTTTCACCATTTATATATATTTGGAATATTTAATTTCTTTTAGCATATTTTCTTAGGAAATCAAATATTCTTCCATACACAAATGGATCCAAAAAGGGAGAGTCATCGAAATATCACAAGTTTAAAGCACAAATGACATATCATAGCTAATGCTAATATCATTTTATACTTTAGACTTCAATTTCTCCCCATTTGCACATAGTTTTTAATTTTTGCCAATATTCATGCATGTAAATGCACTAATTATTGACTAAATCAATTCCTTTGTACAAATAGGCCCCTTGATCATTTAGGTTGAGAGAATAATAGGGGAAACCTCATGGCTCAACCCTACTACCTCTTGTGTTTAATTAATTTTTTTATTATCACTTTATTATTCTTTTAACTTCCTCACAAAATAATTAATATAGCTTCCATATGAAGGGAAACCTCATGGCTCAACCCTCATACTTCTACTACTTAATTATTTTTTTAGAAGAAGCTAAAGGAATTTAGAGAAGGAAACAAATATCAAAGATTAAAACTTTATTATTTTTATTTTATAAGCTCCAAATAAAAGAGATGACAAAATATTAACATATGTGTATATACATTAATACTTATGCATATATCTATATATATATTTTTTTTATGCAAGGTAAAAAAAAATCACATTTTTAATATTTTTTCATTATTATTTTATGAAAGATGCAAGGAAAGGAATTAAAAAAGGAAGAATATATTTTTATTTATCCTCAAGTTACATATTTCATTTTGTTCATCCTATGATGAACTAGAAACCATGTAACTCTCACATTCATGATTTTTGAAGGTTTTAGAAATAAAATAAAAAAGATGAAAGGGTGAGGAATAGAGTTAAGGCAATGAAGAACAAAAAAGAGAAATCATCAAAAAACCTCCTTTATTTCGATTAAAAACAGAATATTTACAGATCATTGCTCATCAAGAGCCTTACATTACATAGGTATTGATTACCTATTAAACTTGCTTAATAAACTTCAAGCTTCTAACCTAGCCTTGGTATGAAAATGGGGTTTTCTCTCTTGTTTCTTGCACAAAGCTTTCTGGAGAAGAAGAAGTGTGTGTTGAGTATTCATTTGAGGTGCCTTATATTGGGCAATATTAGGTTTTTCGGATTGGGAGCTGCTGATGTGTCTTCTGCTGTGCACACCAAGTGTTTGATCAAGGGTCTTGATCAATTTGCATGCCCTCAAGTTTTGTTATATGGCCAGGGCATCCAATAAGGATTTAATATGCCACCTATTCATATCTGGAGTGATCTCGACCATTGGATTGGCCTTGGATATGCCTTGGCTTGTAGCCCTTGATTAACCGACCTCTGAATGGAATCTTCCATTCACGTGCTCCAGCACCCTGGGGAGGGGATTTCCTTCTTTGTCATGTTGTTTGGAGTGAGGGGCATGTGTCCCTGGGGCCAGCTAGCTAATGAATAGCTGTATGGGCCAAATTGCCATTGTACCGGCGGTTTATCATGCCTTAACATGGTTTATCCTTATCTTGTGTCCTTTGGCCATCAAGAATGTAACACCTAGCATCGTAATACACCCCTTAACGTGTTCCAGGGCATATTAATTTTTGCTAAGAGCCAATTTGTCATTTTCTCACTAAACCCGAACTGCACCATGTTGGTTTCGGGTGCAGGCCCAACTTTAAATGCACATTCATTAAATTGAGCCTTTCAACAGCATCGTGTTGCACACAAAGGGACCCTCTTAGGTTCCTGACCCTTAATTTTAGTTATCTTGGCCAAACCGATTTGCCACCTCCTCACTATTCGGGTTTGAATCAAAGAAGAGGAGAGGAGCTCGGGTTTGAGAGAGAGCCAAGAGGAATAGAGGGTAAGATGCTTCACTAGCCCGGGTTAAGAGATTACACTATTCTCCTCTAGTTAATTTGAATTTTTAGCTTGGTTTCGGTTAGACCCGTGAGAGGAGGGGAGAAGGAAGAGCAGACAAGGCGGGCCCCTTGCGTCAGCCTCCTTGGCTTAAGGCCATTTGTTCTTTTATTTCGCCTTCTTCTTGGCTGCACTCGGTTCTTAGTAGACCGTGTAGTAAGCCTTATATGGTGCATAGAGCACTGGGTGTATATAAAACGAAGGGGTTACTCCGCCAAAATTTAAAATCCGGCGACTCTTGCCCTAGTGCGTTTGCTCTCGGTGCACCGTAGACCGTACAGCTGCTAGCTCGGTCTATGTAGCCATCTTCCCGTTTCCGGGTGCATTCAAATCAGGGGTCCAGCGAAAAAGGCTTAGTGCCATTGACAGGTGGGCCCAGGGTGTTATGAGATGTGTTTGGTGTCTCCAAATTGTACCCAGAGCAGTTTCAAAGCTTGGTTTGCTTAGGTGTCACCATATTTTGCACCCAGAAAGCTATCCATGCATTGTTTAAGTTGTAGAAAATTAATTTCTTGATGTTTCTAAACATTCCACATATCAAAATTCATGGTTTTGCATGTAGAATGCTGCCTAGAATTTTAATATGCTACACTCAATTTACTTCAAAGGTTTCATGCATGTCTTGGTATTTTAATTGCTCTCAAAATTGCCATTCATCATGTTAGGTCTAAATAGCAACTTTTCTGGGTCAAACAAATGCCCCCCACCTGGGTGAGGTGCGAAGACCTTAGGATTGAACAGCTTAGCCAGGTGCCCCCAGTGTTCTTCTCGAACTTCATGAAATTCTTTCTGAGTTGCTTTTCCTGTTTGAATCTCAGGTGTTGGAACTCCGTATTGGGCATTGAGCTCGGAAGCGGGTCTGATCATCTTCTTCGATCATATCTACTTCAAAAAGGTATGTTATCTTTATCTCATCTTGCTAAATACTTGCATGGTTGGGTAAAGGCTGAATGTGCGTTTTTCGAGGTTTGCCTGAGCAATCGATCCCTTGCTCATACATCGGGGGCTTCAGACAATGACTGTACTCCAAACTCACATTCATTGGGAAAAACCTGTCTAACCGAAGAGGTATTACAGACAGGAGAATTTCATCTCTGATCTAGTATAGGAACCATGCGGGTAACTTGCAAAATTGAGAGTTTAGATAAAATGGCCTTCCGGTTGTAGGCATAATCTCGGGTTTTGATCCAGTTTGTCTCATGTGCTTCTCTTTGGGGCCTTTTGGCTAACCAGGGTTGGTTTTAGCTGTATCTCGGGGTCTTCTTGGGTCATATCAGGTTGGGATTTGGTTTTGGTTGTAGTTAAAAGTCCTCTCGGACTGTTGGTGTAGTTTAAAGTCTTCTTAGACTATTGGTGTAGTTTAAAGTCGTTTCGGACCATGCTTGGTTGGGATTTGGTTTTGGGTCGTAGTTTAAAGTCCTTTCAGACTATTAGGATAGTTTAAAGTCATTCCGGACCATGCTTGTGGCTTAAGGTCACTTCAGACCGTTGGTTTAGTTTAAAGTCCTCTCGGACCATTGGTGTAGTTTAAGGTCGTTTCGGACCATTGGTGTAGTTTAAGGTCTTTTCGGACCACTCCCTCTTTATGGGTTTTAGTTTAGGGTCTTTTCGGACCACGCCTTTTTGTACTCATACTTACAACTGTCTGAAGTTTAGGTTGGCATTACAGTTCAGAGACTGGTTTGACCGTCATCTTCAGTCATGCCTCGCGATCAAGGTATATGTCTCCTTATCTTTTCTGTATTCATATTTGCACGGTAATGTGATGGGGTTTTAACAAGGTTTTTCTTTTTGTTGCAGGAGTTCCATTTACTATACATGACCCCTTACCGGTGGGACCCTTTCCTGTGAGAGGGAGGTTTCCTGGTGATCCTACCGATTGGACACCAGAGACTACCTTGAGAGTGGGTGTTTCTCAGCGGGCTGGACCCATATTGCGGCAGCAGGATTTTCATTCATTTCTAGGTGATAGTCTTTACCCTACTTCATCGGATCGGACGCCGCATTCTCTACATCTTTTGGGCTTGAGCATGGTGGGCACCGGGGCCCTTCCCTGGGTTCCCGGGTATCTTCTTCCGGGCACCTTGAGGACGGAGGCAGGTTTGGTTGACTGGGCGAGGTTTACATTGCAGAGGGAGAGAGTTGTTCTCGAGAGAGCGGGCATCTACCATGCGGTATTTCTTTCTCTCTTTGAGTATACTTGGGATCCATCATTTTTTCAGGCTCTGGCTGAGAGGTGGAGGTACGCCTCTAACACAGTCATTTTGGTAGATCGAGAGTTGACTATCTCTCCCATAGAGTTTCATAGATTGTCTGGTTTACCCATCTTTGGTGACCCTTATGATGAGTACCTCCCTAGTGATATGGCATTGGCGCAGAGATCACCGAGGGGTGATTTTGTTTACTTGTGCTCACTCAGGCGATTATTTGACATTTATCACACACTTGCCCGTGCGGGTGATGTGACCTTTCATACTTGGGTTCGCTATTTTACCGACCGAGTCAGGTATCCGTGTCAGTCTTTCGCTCATCCTCTGGACCCCTTCAGCATTGGGAAGGCAGAGATCTTTCACAGTGGTTCTATCACGGAGGCATGTCACACCCGTTATCGATACTCAGGGCGAGAGCTCATATTGACTGCTTTCCTAGCTTTATGGCTTTGCCGTTTCGCCATCCCTAGTCAGCCAGTTGGCATCATCAGACCTGAGACCTTTGTTATGGCAAGTAGGTTGGCGCATGGGGAGCTAGTTTCTTTAGCTATCCCTGCTTTAGCTAACATTTTCAAGGGTATGAGAGTGGTCTCTTCCTCATGCGACCCCTCTTTTTGCGACGAGGTTATTCCTTATCATTACTTGTTTGGCTGGGCTCACATATATTGGGCAGGGTTGTACACTCCAGTGATGGATAGTGATTTGCGGCATCACCTGCCCTTAATGGCTGAGATAGCTGGGGTTAGAGTCAGCCGCGTATCAGCTCGGCGGGCGCGTGCTTTGCTTCACGACAGTGCTGATTATCTCCCGTTTCATGGCGGGAGACAGTTTGCTAGTCGCGATGAGCGGCTTGAGGATCTTGTTTTGTTTGACGGGGGTCCTAGAGGAGATCATTGTGAGAGTTTGAGGCTGGGGTCTGCGGAGGCTGGGTTTTTGGTTAGCCTTCGTCATGGGCTTCTTCCTTTGCGCTTAGGAGACAGGGTGGTCTTAGAGCCCTACATGCCACACAGATGTGCACATCAGTTTGGCTTAGACCAGTGCATTCCTGCTGATGTCCCACTATTTGATGACATCCATGCTGATTTAGCGGGGGCAGCCAGGTGTTGGGTCTCATTCTTTCGCATAGAGACCCAGGCGCGTTTTGTCATGCCTCGAGCTTTTAGACTAGTGACCTTCACTGTCTTATACGAGCGGTGGTATAGAGACATGATACAGGTCTGCCATATTGAGACTTTAGGTGGGTGGATGAAGAGAGTTTTGCCTGGACCAGATGACCACATCAGCCCGAGGACTGTACCCCCTTTCGAGAGAGTTCCCGGCATGTGTAGCCGGGATAGTCGTTTCTTCAATTCTAGAGTTATGGGTGGGGCCCCCCCTAGAGTTGGTATGTTTTCTTCATTGATATTTCTTTTTCTGTGTATCTTGTTCAATTGTACTAACCTTTATTTATCTACTTGGTTAGTACTGCTTGTACCGGAGGGTGAGGTGTTGACTTCTTTTGGGATCCCTAATAGGATTCTCCAGCGTTCTGACCCTCCTCCCCAGAGAGTTTCTCGCGTGAGGAAGAAACGTAAGGCTAGCTCTTCTGCCCCAGTCACAGAGGCAGATGCCCGGCCAGGTATTACTAGCTTTATTTCCTTTCACTTCATCACTTTTGTTTCTTTTTCGTGACCCGTATTTGTCTTTGCAGGGCCAGGTCCGAGTGCTACAGGCTCCTCTGGTGCTAGGGCAGGAGGGGTTGTTGACTGCCCTCAGAGTGTCTCTGCGACTGTGGAGCCTTGTTTGGCTATGGTACCTTATGGCACCTTCCTTTAGGGCCCATCTTGTGGGTTCGTTGTGAGAGTGCGCGCCTTCGAGCCCACTCTTTGTATGTGTATTTTGGTTTCGGTTGATTATGTTTGGATATACATATTTGCGGTAGGTGTTTGCTTTTGTAGCTTTCTCATTCTCCTTCTTGTTCCTCTTTTTGGTTGATTTATTCGAATCTTCTCTAACCGGGTTCTAAGCGATCAAATAGATTCGTCTAAATCGGTTTTCTCCCTTATTCTCCTTCTTTCTCTTTTTGTCTACGAGTTCTTCAAGTCTTCTCCAATCGGGTTCTAAGCGATCGAATAAACTTGCCTAACTCGGTTTTTCTCCTGAACCTTTCAAGTCTTCTCCAATCGGGTTCTAAGCGACCAGATGTACTTGTAGAGTCAGGGCTTAATCCTGAATCTTCTGAATCTCCCCCGTCGGGTTCTAAGCGACAAGGCATCTTCATTGAACTCAAGCTGTACCTCAAGCCTTTTGCGTCTATTCAATCGGGTTCTAAGCGATCAAACGTCTTCAGCTGGCTTAGGTTTGGTCATGCGCCGTCCCACTTAGAGGGTAACACCGGCGACATGACCTCGTAAAACCGTCCCACTTAAGGGTAACACCGGTCGTACGGTAGTCATGCGCCGTCCCACTTAGAGGGTAACACCGGCGACATGGCCTCGTAAAACTGTCCCACTTAAGGGTAACATCGGTCGTACGGTAGTCATGCTCCGTCTCACTTAGAGGGTAACACCGGCGACATGGCCTCGTAAAACCGTCCCACTTAAGGGTAACACCGGTCGTACGGGACCCGTTAAGGTCGAACATTCATTCGTGCTCCCCCCATAAAAAGGCAACTCTGGCACGTATGACTACGTAAAAACCGTCCCACTTAAGGGTAACATTGGTCATACGGGACCCGTTAAGGTCGAACATTCATTCGTGCTGCCCCCATAAAACGGGCAACCCCAGCACGTATGACTACGTAAAAACCGTCCCACTTAAGGGTAACACCGGTCATACTGGACCCGTTAAGGTCTGATCCTCACACACAATACCCCCACTGTTACACCAAAAAGGTATAGTACAAAGTTTCAGTACAGCAAGCTGTACCTTTTAACCTTTAATACACTTCTGGTTCAGACTGCAAGTATACAATCCTACCGTGTAGTATATCGTCGGGTATCGATCACAGGGACGGTTCAGGTGTTAACCGGACTTTACTTAGATTAATTAAAAACTAGAAGTTGGAAAAGGTTGATTTTGGTTGTTTAAGTTTCTTACAGATTTTAAGACAGTAAATAAGTGCAATAAAGAAGATTAAACTGGTTTTAAACAATAATAAAAAGCGTTCCCAGGGTTAAGACTTCATCTCAGTTTTGCCCTCTGACTATCCTGTCCGGGCCGTGTCAATCTTACACGGGCCGTATCAGTTTACACGGGCCGTGTCATTTTGCTACACGGTCCGTGTCAGCCTCGGGTTAATGCAGCAGCTATTGTTTCTTTGTATCGTTCCTTTGTGTAGGGTTCTACTGACCGGACCTAATGTTTCTGGACCTCAACTCTCGTTTGTTGGTTCATTAACTTGGTACGGAAACTGCAATATATGCCCTCGTCGGGTTCTAGACCTCAACTTTCGTATGTTGGCCCCTACTACCTAGTTGCTTGATTGGTATACTAAAGGCAACTCCTATCCGTCGATAGAGAGTAACTTTCACCTCTCGGCTACTACTTGGTTTCACCTCTCGGATCACAAATCCTACCTCATGTACTTAAGTTGGTTGAGAGACGTTAAAGGGTTCTAATGCCTTCTAGATGTGATCATTCATCTAGTAGCAAACCAATATAAGTCAAACACTACAATTTAAGCAATTAAAATACTACACAATCAATCAAACACAAATTTCAATACAAAGATTCAATAACTAGCATGCAAAACAAAACATTCGATTACATCAAAACCCTAGAAACAAATTAAATTACTCACTCATAGTTCTAAAACAGCAAATACAAATAAAGATAGAGTTGATCATGACAAAACCCAAAGAGCAAAGAAGATCAATCGAAAACTCGCGTATTTCGCTTCTCAAAATCGCCTCCAAGCTTAGCCGCCAAAGATGAACCCTAGAATCTGCTCTCCTGTTCCAGAATTCTCTTTCCTGGAGAGAAATCCCGATTATATGCTTAATTGGTCGACCTTCCTTCAATAGCCTTCTTTCCAGATTTCTAGATCTGTTTCCGGATTTGCTTGACACGGGCCGTGTCAAATCTGTCCGGCCCGTGTAACCTGTGTAATTAGCTCAAATTGTAGATCTTCTCGCAAGCTTTCCGAAAAGTGGTCATACACTCAAAACGGAGTTACGAGTCAAAAGTTATGACTGTTTTAAGTTCGGATGCTGAAATTTCAGCATCATATGGATGGTGTCCTGGTCGTGTCTGTGGTCGAGTCGAGGTTGACACGGGCCGTGTAGAATGTGACACGGGCCGTGTAGAGACTTCAGAATTCCAGATTTCTCCTCGATTTCGCCCGAATCCTGCAAAATAAGAATAAACTTGCAGCAGTACCATATTCTAAAGATATTCAATGAAATACAACTGATTTAATAGATTTAAACACAGGTTTGGTACAGAAATTGGTCGGAATTATAGATAGGTTTGCGAGATATCACCCACAAAAAGGGATACCCCGGCATGTGTGACTATGTAAAACCGTTCTGCTCAGAGGCTTCATTGGTCATACGGAACCCGTTTAAGGTCGAATCTTCATTCATACTGCCCACACAAAAGAGGCTTCCCAGCATGTATGACTACGTAAAAACCGTCCCACTTAAGGGTAACACCGGTCATACGGGACCCGTTAAGGTCGAACATTCATTCGTGCTGCCCCCATAAATAGGCAACCTCAGCACGTATGACTACGTAAAAACCGTCCCACTTAAGGGTAACACCGGTCATACTGGACCCGTTAAGGTCTGATTCTCACACATAATAGCCCCGCAAAAAGGCTACCCCGACATGTGTGACTATGTAAAACCGTTCTGCTCAGAGGCTTCATTGGTCATACGGAACCCATTAAGGTCGAATCTCTATTCATGCTGCCCCCACAAAAAGGCAACCCCAGCATGTATGACTACGTAAAAACCGTTCTGCTCAGAGGCTTCATTGGTCATACGGGACCCGTTAAGGTTAAGTGTTTATGCATCTCCATGAGGTTGATGCAACATAGTGCAGCGACGCTTCTCTTACGAGTGAAGATTAGTTTGCTTGTCATAGGTTTCATTCTAGTGCTTGAAAGGTATTCTCTAGTTTCGGGTTCGGCTGTCACCCGTGGGACGTATATCAACAGGGTATGCTGAATTATACTTGGGTCTTAGGGTATTCGCTTGTCATTCATGGGATTTTGGGGTGTTTACCTCGCCAAATCATGGGCTTTAGTCTTTGGAGTCAAGGGTTTTTGTTCTTAAATTCTAGTTTGGATTGTGGCCCGTGGGGCATTGGTCCATAAGCATATCATTCATGGGCGTTGACTTGGCGCGAGGCCTTCTTTTGTAGAGATCGATTTGGTGAGAACCCGATTAGGGTTATTGCCTTTGGGCTCTAAGTTTCTCTTATTTTGGGCCATAATAATTGTTTTAGTGCTCACGTGGCCTAGGCACGACATCAAAGCCTTATTTTGTTCGGCACAAATATATAAAGCCTGCTCGTCTCTTTAGATGACTGGTTAGACGAGCGTACCAGTGACAATTGTTTAAAGGGCACAATCTTGACAAAGCCCATTTTGTGCCTGAGGCTTTCTTAGTGGGCTTTACATCTCTCCACTCTTTTTACATTGTGGTGGGATTTAGGTGCATGTATGCACTTTGTTTGAGGGTGGCGTCTTATTCATTCCTCTCGTGCCTTCTTGAATAGCTGATCAGAGTCAAAATGATGATGATTTACGTAGGGTTTTGGCTTAGGTTTTACATATTTTCTCACACTTATGTTTAATTATTTAGAGAAAAAGGCTACTGTCACCCTTCTTTAAGTTTTATTGCAGAAAACAGGTTTTGGGACTATTCTACATCAAATGGAGCTAGAATCGGGTCAATCGGATCAGCAACGCTTATCGACTAAGACTCTGTTACGGCCCGTATTGGTTAATACGGACCAGGCATAGCACAGGCTCAGAAGATAGCGCAGGAAGTTACAACCATAACTGCCAAGGTCCCATTACGGACCGTATCACCTTGATACGGTCCGTAACCGAAGGCACCTCTTGGGAAATAACTGCCGACAGCTGTTTCCAGATCAATTCCTTGGCTTCCAATCAACTCCAGACGTCCCTACACTCCTATAAAAGGCCCCTGGACAGAGGGAATAGATATCTTTGTAATTAGGGTTAGATCTGATTAAAGGGAGAAGAGAGGAGTGATTGTAACCATGCCGTTCCGCGGCTAAGTTCCTTTTCTTAGGGCTAGGCAGTAAACCTTGTTACTCTTGATGTTTTGATATATATATTTCTGTTGATTATGATTTCTTGTTGTTGTATCGAATATGCTTTTGTGATTTACTATCTCTTCACCTAATTTCAATGATCTAGTTTGAGTTCATTAGGGTAGTGACAGTGCTTTAATAACTCGAAAGAACTATTTGGATGAGTTAGCCTCGTTGAGATCTATTAGGTTTATGTGAAGAAAACCTTCGCGGGGAAGCCATAAACCAGAACAACAAAACGCATGACCAAATTCCATCATTTGCGTAAGGTAAATCGCAGTGATCTGTGTAGTAATTTGGGAGATAAGAGACCCGATAGTTGCGTAAGATAAATCGCATTGTCCTGAGTAGAGTCTCGATGAAAGATCTGTCATTCTGGCGTAACATAAATCGCAGTGACCTATGTAGTTATCTTTCATAAAACAACAACAGGAAATCAGACGCAACAGGAATATATCGTCAAGACGGATTGAGTGGCAACGGTATGCCGAAACCCTAGGAATTCTCATCTCTATCTTTATTTTAATTACTTTTAATTGTTTCCTAATTTACATTGATCAACAAACATCTCTCAAATTTCAGATTTCGTCTAGCCTTTCGAAAGGTTGTGATTCGATCGCTCAAGACACTGAACCAATATTCCCTGTGGATCGACCTCGCATATACTACTCGATAAGGATTGTGCGCTTGCAGTCCGAACCGATAGCATTTACGAGTTTATAAATATTAAAAGAAACATTGCTCTCTTTTGAGTGATCAAGCTTTTTGGCGCCGTTGCCGGGGAATAACGGTTCATTGTGCAAGGCCTCGAAAGACGCCCTTGCTTTGACCATTGAATCCAATTAATTAGAAACGCCTAGATTTCTTTTTACTTTCTTTATTTTCATTTTTCTTTTATTTTTTTTATTTCGTTTTTCTTTTTTATTTTCTTTTTATTTTCAATTTTTAGTTTAATTTTCAGATTTTCTTTTCTTTTTAGGAAACTGCACGCTGGCCAAATCATCCGTACGAAGATCCGAAAGGATTGCTAGTAGGAGAGGACAATTCGCTTCCACATCACCCGATAAGAACCAACCATAGTTCTTCATCCAGTAATTCTGAAGGCGAAGAAGACCCAGATTCGATCAACATGGATACCCCACCAGTTAACAATGGAATTCACGATGCAGCAAGACCCAAACTTCTAAGGGACTATTGCGTACCGCGCGCGAATGATCCTAATTCTAGTATAAACCCGCCAACTGTTACAAACCGTAATTTTGAGATCAAACCTGCTCTCATAAATATGGTTTCACAACAGCAATTTGGAGGATTGCCACATGAAGATCCACATCTTCATTTGTCAATTTTCCTAGGGATATGCGAGACGATAAAGATCAACGGAGTTACCGATGAAGCAATCAGGCTAAGGCTATTTCAATTCTCATTAAAAGATAAAGCAAGAGCATGGTTGTTTTCTTTACCGGCCAATTCCATTCAAACTTGGGACCAATTGTTTAATATGTTTATTGCAAAATATTTTCCACCATCCAAAACTTCAAGGTTTAGAAATGCAATTACTAATTTTGAACAAAGGGATGGTGAAACATTGTGTGAGGCATGGGATAGATATAAGGATATGTTAAGGTGTTGTCCACATCATGGTCTAGAAAGATGGCTGATTGTCCAACTTTTTATAATGGTCTAAACCCTACGGATAGGTTGTCTATTGATGCTTCTGCAGGAGGAGCAATCATGAACAAGGAACCTGACGAGGCTTACAACCTAATTGAAGAGATTGCAATCAACCAACACTACTGGATCCCTGAGCGAAAGAAGCCAGCGCCAACACCTGCATGCACCGAGTAGATGATATCTCCATGCTGAGCGCAAAGATTGATGCTTTGCAAATGGCACTTAACAAGCAGACCAAGCAGCGAACGGTAGCAGCAGTCAATGCCGCAACAGCATGTGGCTATTGCGGAGGAGCGCATGAGATGATCGAATGTATGAATATGACGGAACCTGAGGAAGACATGGAGCAAGCAAATGCAATTGATAACAGCTTTCGACCTCAGCCCGCCTACAACACATACCATCCAAACAACCGAAATCATCCGAATTTCTCATACGCAAACAACCAAAGGCCTGCTGCACCTCAACAGAACTACCAACCACAATCCAATTTTCAGCCAAGATACAACAATCCTCAACCGAATTACCAACCAAGGCAATACAATCAACCGCAGCAACCAGACATCACATCACTAATGGAGAGATTCCTAGAGAAGCAAGAGAAGGCTAACGCCGAAATCGCACAAAAGATTGAATCCTTAACAAACCGCAACAAAGACTTAGAAGACAATGTCTCTAAGATGGCAAAAGAACTCTCAATTATCACACGTGGAAAAGGCAAATTTCCGGGCCAACCGGAAGAAAACCCAAGAGAGACTTGCAAGAGCATAACACTAAGGAGCGGTACAGCTTATCAGGGACCTCCCATACCCGATCAAACTTCCGATGAGATGCATGCAGAGCTATCGCTTTCAGAAGAGTACGAGCCGCAACCGCTGGAGCCGCCCGTACTTGAAACACAGGCAGACCTTTTTGAGGAGCAGAATGACACCGTAGGTGGAAACGAGCGACAACCCGAACCTGAATACATTGCACCACCACCCTACAAGCCACCTCTGCCATTCCCTCCAAGGCCGGCCAAGCACAAGATGGAGCCACAATTCGCGAGATTCATGGAGACCCTCAAGCAACTACAAATCACAATCCCCTTCACTGAGGCAATTGCAAACATACCTTCGTATGCTAAATTTCTGAAGGAGATTCTCTCAAACCGCAGTAGACTCCAAGAATTCTCAACAATTCCGCTCAATCTCGAATGTAGTGCGCTCGTGCAAAGCAAATTACCGACAAAGTTGAAAGATCCGGGAAGCTTTTCGATACCGTGCACAATTGGTACAACAGATTTTAAGAAAGCTTTATGTGATCTGGGGGCAAGTGTGAGTTTAATGCCAAAGGCGGTATTG
>JAJGRW010004412.1:0-26611 GCA_025461045.1 Carex parvula | reverse complement strand
AAAAAAAACTATACGAATTAAAACCAATATTAGTGTAACAGCATCATGAATAACCGAACTATGTAGAAAGCGAATTCCCACACTCTCTCGAGTCAAAAAAAAAAGGACCCACCGTCACTCTCACTCGCTTTTGCAACCACTCGGATATTCTCATTTTTCGTAGTAATCTCATCCTATTTTCTTGTCACACACACACCACACACACATATATAAAGACCCTAGTGCTTCTGTAAATGAAGCGCAACCTGAGCTGAGTATAGAGAGATCTCGCATCAACTGCACAAATGGAGAGCTCCGGTTGCGAACCCCGGAAACCAGATCGTAAAACCGTGGAGAAACCGGCGAATTTATATCAAATCTCTCTACTCTAAACTTGAAACCCTCCTTCCGAGAGCAACAAAGGTACTGTACTTTGTTTTATCTATACTCAGGTTCACAACTTCATATTTGTATTGTATAATCTTTATACTGTCACAATCTAAGTATCAGTGACATGAATTTAATATAATATAAACAGAAGAGGCACAACAAGTTGCAAAAGGACATGTAACTAGATAGTTTATGATGGAAACTATATATATAAAGTTTATAATTAAAACAAGAAACATATTGATTTCTTTTTACTAGATGGTTTTGCGCAATCATACCGGACTGTATAATCGGGGCAGCAGACTACATAACAGAGCTGCGAGAGAGTGTGAGAAGCTTAGAGAGAGAAGAGCAACACATTGCCTTAGACTCAACCAACAGTGTCCGACTAAACTTTTGCCACACATAGAGGTTCAAGATCTCGCCGTTGGATTAAAAGCGGTAAAAGTACATATAATCTCGAGAAAAACAACTCGGGGTTTTACAATACGATTCGTTTACTAGAAGAGGAGGGAGTAAAGGTATTGAATGCGCACTTACCGGCCTCTGTACCTGATATCCATCTCTTGCTAAGTATGTAAGCTTTGTAATAGGATGGTTTAATTTGTCCAAGAGAAAGGTGTAATGAAGTATTGTAGCTTGATAAATTAACATAGATAGCTTTACTTAATTAGCTTGATATAATTAATAACATAGAAAGTTTCTTATATTGCCATATTCACGCATATATAAAAATATGCTTTAGGCAATTCTTGCATGCATCTCAGCTTGGCCTTGTGTATACATTCATACTCTTCTCTGCAAAAGAATAAAATATATTAATTATTACAAATTGGAAGAGATAAAAATTCACAAGTTCTGTGATAAACATAAACGCCCGGCCCCCTCTAACATTCTGTTTCTACAAAACAAGGCTAAAGCGACCTCTGTACTTGAAAGAGCTGCTGCGTAAGTAACATGGGCCGGATATCAAAGCCCAAGTCCTCCTTAAGTTCAATTTTTACTTGAAAAATTGTTGGTATATTTTGCACATGCTTATTGGTTTTTATTTATCTACAAGTCAACTCAGCATGACATGGCGGAATTCTTAGATATATTATTTTATATATCATTTTATGTTTTTCGTTTTCTCTTTTCGTGTGTCCACGAGCGCATAGAAAACCAATCATAAAAAATTTGACCCTTCTGGTATAGTGGTATTTCCGCTGAGAAAAACATATCCACGTAAACATGGAGGCCAATTTGGGTTCGATGACCGTCCGATCTGTTTTAAGATTTGCGCTCGTAATTTTCGCGTATGCTTTAAATTTGTGTGCACGAAATTAAAGTAAATCGGACGGTCCCGAAATCCATCGGACCCAACTTTGAGTCTGATGGCATCGGACCCAAGCTGCTCTCCGTAAACATGACCCTTCTGGTTAGGGGTGTTAACGGTACGATAAGGTCAATGGGAGTATTCTTATATCCGAATTCATTACAATTATCTTATATGTACTTTATCCTTACTTATTATGATTGTCGGATAACGAAACAGTAGCGGGTAAATAACGGGTAATACTAATAATAATTATTTTTATTAAATAAAACATTAAACATATACATTCATTTCACACATATATATAGTACTTACTGAAAAAAATTTGATCATGCTAAGCACAAGTAAACCGATTAAAGTACTTTTTCAATGCGCTAATATATATATATAATATATATATATAATATATATAATTTTTTTTATATTATCCAATCAAGTAACGAGTACGAAATAGACTTTATCCGTACCCTTATCCGTTTAGATAATGAAAATTTTTTTTTATCCATATCCGTACCCGATAAGATTACGAAAAAAAATTCTTACTCGTACCCGTCATATCGGATACAGTACGGGTCGGATAAACGGATAAAAGGATGCCATTGACACCCCTACTTCTGGTATTAATTCGCTGGTTTTTAAAATTTTTTTTTTTTTTTGTACTCTTTTTTAAGGCAAATCAATGTAAATACTTGTATCATCTTGTTCCGTGTCTAAAATATCCATTTTCTGTAAATACGCAAATGCAGAATGAATCTTTTACTAAGAAACAGAAAAAAAAAATAGCATAATTATTCAGTGGTTACCAAGTATTTTTTTTTTTTTTTTTTTGAGAAATCCTTGACGGTGGTTACCAAGTCATTATTCAGTAAGATTTAGAGCCTCAACATCAAAATGAATAACATAGTATTTATTGGTTTTAATGGGATATTATATTTTGCTTGAATTCATCACACTAAAATACCTCTGATTATTCTTAGCCAATAAAAAATAAATATGCGAATTCATTTCAGTTCAGACAATTATTTATTTTTCTTTCACTTCAGTTAGAACAATTGTATAATTTGATGAATAATATGAATTTGTATCCTTCAATGATATTTAAAAAAACAATCGAGTATATGACAATCAAAAACCGTCTAGGAAAATAAAAAAAAATAGAAAATCACGACATCTACACGTGGCGAGTATGTGTAACGAGTACATATCTAAATAAATTAGACTTCTACCTATAAAAAAAACATCAAAAAGATACATAGAATTAAAAGAAAACATATTGTTTGATTGAAGAGAACATCTTTTTAATCACAGCCATTGACAAATTACAACATCTATGTAAATATAAGAATTAAGATTTGCAACTTAAAACCTAAAACTATACGCTGAAACTCAAAACATTTTAAAATGAAATTGAAGCTCCCCAACCTCTCTATTTATCTTCATGTGCTTCACATGACCTTCGGTTGAGATTGGCCAAACTATCATCCAAAGTTCGTCGGAAATATGCAAAGTTGAGAAGGTAATTATTTTGCATATGAATTAGTCAAAATAAATGCACATTAGTAGAATTACTTAGGGGGAATTTCATGTATAACCCTCAAAACATGGAAATTACGTATTTCCTCCTTAAAATTCATAATATCATATTTATCCTTTTAAACTTTAAAAAGTCACAAATTTACCCATTTAATGTATTTTTTTTATTAAACTTATTTTAATATTACAACGTATCCATTTACCCTTCAATTAAAAATAAAAATATGTATCATATTTTAGAAACATGTCAATCATCTTATTGGATGGTTTTCGAAGGCAAATGTGTCATTTCATTACTTCTAACCGCTTATGCAATGATATTTAGGTACATGTTTGTGTAAGTGTCAGAAGTAGAGAATGACTCATTGTCTCAAACCCAGTTATATTAGAAAACTGACATTTTTCTGAAATTTGCTAGTTTTTATTGTTTTAATGAAGGATTAAAATAGGTACTTCATAAATTTAAAATGACTTATAATAGAAAAGATAATAAACTTGAAGTTTGTGAGTTTTTGAAATTTTAGACGGGTAAATATGATATTATGAAATTTAGAGGGGAAAATACATAAATTCCAAAATTAATAGTAACGATGATAACAAAAATTGTCTTTCTAACATTTTTATTCTTAGCCACCAATACGATTACAAATTTTCCATCATAAGTTCTCCGGGGTTACTCTAAAAAAAATACATATCTATTTTTGAGGAGGGCTTAATGCTCTAATTGTACTCCAACATCTTTATTTTCAATTTTATAGTTGAAACAAAAGATATGCAACCGCTCAACCTGATATCCACATTACAATGTGTTTAGAGATTAAATTTTATATTTTTTTATTTTTGTTTACTTTTTTTTTAAAATAGATGCAATATCACTGTTTTTCAAAAATTGTGATCCACTTCAAAACAATAATTTTGTACTTGTCTTAGAAACTAGGAAAAAAATTTCCAAAAAATATAAAATTTGGTCTCAATTATATTTTAACGTGCATATCATGTTGAGTGATTCAGATAATTTGTTTGAACTTTGAAATTGAAGATAAATATATTGAGATACAATTAGAGCATGAAACAATGAGGCATTTGAGCTCTCCTCATAATTTTTTGGATGCGGTACTTCAGAAGTCATAAACTCTAAATCCATCGATTGTCTTCAAAACTTGTCGGCCCATTAGATTCGAGTATTTTTTTTTTTTTCTTTTTTAAAGGTAACCTGTATTAAATTATACGTGTATTTTTTCTTTTAATAAGAAACTTTTCAGTCATTATATGACATTTGACTTGATTGAATGCTCTTGATTAAAAAGCTGAGGTTGTGACTCTTTGATGCTGTAATAAAAGCACTGGCATATTATTCTTGAATTGCTGCCATTGGAAATGTTCTGGTTATTGTAATCTTGAGAAATGACAGAACCTGGTGCAGGTGCCAAAGGCCCAGCAAGGGACGAATAATTGCCATGTTTACTATGCTTTAAAATTAGAAAAATGATTCTTGGAACTTATGTTCTACGTGCATTCTTGATCTGCACATAAAGTGTTTCCCTACTAAATATACTGCATATATTTAATTTTATAAGTATCTATACATAATAGACAAATAAAACTGTTTAAAAATTCATTTTTTAAAGTTAATAATTTTAATTTATATTTGTGAATTTTACAGTTTCATGTCTTGAGATATTGTGCGGTTCATGACGATATAATTGTTAAATTATACATCAAGGATGCATGATAAATTGCCATACTAATCAACGATAAGTCATGAAGAATCACTCATTGGACTTAGACGTATTATCTCACTATTAGGTTTAGAATCTGTAAAATTGGTAAAGTATACTTGAGAATGTGCTAATTTGGGCTAACCGTTGCAACGGTTTAATCAAGCATCACAATGGTTTAATTCAATACCTTAATCCACAGCAAATCGATTTAATTCGTCTGCAACGCTCAAATACCCGTTATAACGGAATAAATTAATTTCGGATCCCAAACTTCCAGAGAGGTCCGTTGTAGTAACCGTTTATAACGCTTATAAGCGTTTAGGGTTTACCAGCGTAGCCAAACCTGCTAACTGGAACTAACTATTGCAACGCTTATTTTTCCGTTTGCAACGGTTAATGCCAGTTACCCTTATTTTATTTCTTTCTCTATAAATAGAAGCAAATTTTAGGTTTGGATTATCACTCTATCTGCCCCCAATTGCAATGTTCCGAATTCTTTTCAGATCTAGAAAAAGCCATTGTTGCTTGTATACAAAACTTCAATATTCATATAACAATCTCAAACAATTCAACCACAATCAATCTTGTAAGAAGTAGGAGTGATCCTTGTGTGATCATCTTGAGTGATTTCCAAGCTTTGTAAGGACTCACCGGTTCCACCTTGTACTCCTTTCTCATTGGGTAAAGAAGAAGCGCCATCTCGAAGGTCGCGAGTCCGGAAACGTAAGCGTTAGTGTCGAACTCCGTAAACAATTCTCGTTGTCAGGTGTCTCTTAACTCTTCTATTTATTTTACACCTACTTGTTTATTTTAAAGTATTCTTGTTTCCGTCAAGACTAATACCTACACACGTTAGTTAAAGTATTTAGATTTAAATTTTCAAAATGCTCCATATTTCACCCTTCCCCTAAGTGCCTTAGGGACCAACAAAATGACATTTCGAGTTTGTTTGAATTAAGAACTTGCAAAAGTACACTGATTTCGAATAATTTCTACACTGATTTTCATCTTATCGATTTAAATAAATATAAATAAAAAGTTGATACTTTTTTAGTTGCTAATATTTTGGTTATTAGAAATTTTAAAAATAGAGGTACTGGACGCACAAAAATTGAAGACATTTGAACCCTCTCACATAATATTTACTTGTTTTTCTTTCGGGAGAATTATAAGAAAGTTTAAGTTGAAATTTTAAGTTAAAAATATAATATTAGTATTTTTATTTCTAATTACATAAAATTGAAATAACTATCAAGTATAAATATTTTTTTTGCAAAAAATAAAAATTGAGATATACTATATACAGTAGGAGTTAGGGTTGCAAACGAATCAAACCAAATCAAACTTACTCTAGTTTGAGTTTGAGCTTGAATAAGATTTCAATCGAACTGGTTTGATTGTTTCAGAACGAACTTCAATCGAATGAGTTAATTGCGATTTTTTTTTTCGAATTGAAGTCAATCGAATCACGAACTACGAGCTTTTTTTGGCAGCCCTACCGCCCTAGTTATTTTTTTAAAATGGATAGCTTAAACTAAGCATTGCATTGGATCTTATCTGATCATATTAGGTACCTATTTTGTACCTATTTGAAATGAATCCTTGATTTTGCACTGAGCCACTGGCGTTGCTCTAATTTGAACGGTACATGTTAATTTGAGATTTGAACTAAATAGTTCGCGAACCAATTTCTAACGAACTATATCTTGTTTGAGTTTGAGTTTGAATAAGATTTGAAACCGAACTGGTTTGATTTGTTTCATAATGAACTTCAATCGAACGAGTTAATTGCGATTTTTTTTTTGAATCGAAGTAAATTGAATGATGAACTACGAGCTTTTTTGACAGCCTAGTAGGAGTACATTTAGGGTGAGAAGTCTGCTGCGATCCGGGTACTATGAACAGTACCCTGCAATCCTTGCTTTTCCAAATCCAGCTTGTCGAATTGTTTCGAGATACGTGCACGAAAAACCAGCTGTTTTGAGATGCGTGCACTAAAAAGTTGAACGGCTGGATTTGAAAAAACAGGGATGCAGCGTTACTGTGCTCAATATTCGAATCGCAGCAGATTCTCAATCCGTACATTATAATGTAGTTGTCACTGTTTTAAATTTAAATCTGGCCAAGACAATAGCAAAACAAATATTTACAAAAGGACAGAATCTGATCCTGTTTCCCACCAAAACTCAAAGGTGCTCCTCAATACTCAATAGGTGATGCAAGCGAATGGAATTAAATAATTAAAATGATTATCTTGATATTCCTAAGCCAATGCCATTTTCCCTTGATCCCAAAATTCTCCCACTAACACAATAATTTGCAATCGGAAGAAACTAAAACAAATAAGAAGAAAATAAAGTAAATCATGAATAATACATGTATTGCTCATATTGGGAGGACATACATGCATATATTAGATGAATTATACACACATACTTGTTTAATTTGGCTCATTCATCAAATGTTGAAAACAATAATACTATTAGTTGGGAACCTTGTTACTATGATTAAAATTAATCAGCTCAATTACTATAAAGTGTCACCCTTGTTAATTAACTATTGTTACCTTTACTGTGTGATTGTCATCACTATCATAACCAGAATCATCAACTATTTATAATTGACTATAAAATTACACTTACTGTACTATAAAATAGGTAATTGGGTCGGACTCACAACAAAGGAATGGTGGTGACTTAAAGATTTTGGCACTAGACATCCCCGGCATGCTCTTTTCCATTTTAAATTTTAAGAATGTTTTCAATTCCAGCACACTCACTTCTGATAGGTCCTAACTCCGGAGAGATTAAGACGCAATGTGTCTAAGTACATTCTAACTCGAGAGGAGTTAGTCCGTATGGGTTAGGTGGGTATTTATTACGTGTTCGTGTAAGAATTGAGTATAGATCCAACAGGTACGTAATTCTATCCTCTATCTACCGGTTTTTCCTGAATCGTGGTCTCCGAAACTCAGTGAACTTCGGAGTATTTATAGGCTTATAGGTCGGTTTTGATCTTGTACGGTCGTCCCGTATGGGCTTTCCCGTAGGCCGTGTAAGTCGGTTCTAATGTCGTACCGGACGACTCGACGGGCTTGGCTCATGGGCCAGCAAGACGGTTCGAGTCTCGTATGGACAACTCGAATGGGCCTGTCTCAGTAAGCCGGTTCGAGTCTCATACGGACGACTCAAACGGGCCTGCTATTTGGACTTAGTACTCAGGTTATTGGGTCTTTTAGTACATGGTCCTATCAACTTCCATTTTTATATTTTATAATGTTTTTGATGACACAATTTTTTTGATAAAATATAAGTTTTAGTCTGTTAAAATTGCGTTAGAGCTAGAAGAAATAGATACGTATTTGGCGGTAATAGGTTGGGGTTTTTATAGTTTGGTTTATTTGATTTTAACTGAATCAAATTTATTTTGGATAATCGATTTGGTCAGTTGTTCGATTTAAAATAATGATAGTTTGATTTTCGATTTATGGTTTGATTTTGACAATTAAAAACTAATTAAATTGAACATAATAAATGAACCAAATATTAGTAAATATTATGTTAGTTTGCAGTATCATACATATTAATACACAAATTATCAAGTTAATATTGTATTATTAGTTATAGCTTAAAATTTGTTCTAATTTAATTTAACCAAATTAAAATTTGATTTATTTGATTGGATGTGTACTCCAATTGATCAAATTATTTTGTGGGTTTAATTTATATTTATGAATACAAAAGAGGGAGAAAAGTGAAACTGACAGAATCTAAAGAAATCTAAAGAACGGAGGAAAGGGAAAAGAATTTTAAGGGCTTGGAGTAATTAAAGCAGCTGCTATGTGCTATCTATTGTCAACACAAACAATTAAACTGCCTTCTGTTTTCTTCTCTTCATTGCTTTAGCAGGATTCGGATCTGATGTGACAGACAAAACATCACTACTCTATTTTGTCAGATGGAAATCATTTTCAAAATTTCTATTAACAAAATTTAAAAATTCCAGCTCAGCTTTAATGTACTGTGTCCCACTACACAGAAAGGTAGCATTGATACTCTCTCTATTTGTCTCTCCTCTTCTTTTTCTTTTTTCTGATTTTTTTCTTTTCATCGCGATTTGATTTTCTCATTGTTCGGGTGATCGTCTCTCTGATGATTGTTTTTTTGACTAACATATTAGATGATGTCTGTTGTCTAGCTTTCTGTTTTATCGTGTTGTTGTGTATAGGGACTCAAATAAATGTAAACATAACTGTAAGTATGAAAACGGGATCATGCTGGCTCTAGCATTGTGAACACGCATGTTGTTTCCTGGCTCATGCTGGTTTTGAATCTGGGTGTCAAGTACTCTCCAAACACAGTTAGCCAATAGGGGTAGTGCACTCTGGCTTCATCTCCAATTAGGTCTTTTACTATTGATCTTCAGTACATTTATGTTAGGCGGAAAGAAAATTACGTGGTCCCATAGTCAGTTAATATATACAGAGCAGAAGGCTTTTAGTTAGTTCGTATGTTGCTAATGTGTACTTTTCTTTTTTTTCTTTTTACATATGTGAACTTGTATTTTATTTTATTTTATAATGTTGTTTGAATAAAATTTGTTTTGTAAAAAAAATATAGTAATAAATATTTGTTCCGACTTCCGACACAATAAAGCCTTTTATACAAGTGGAATCAATCCCACCGTTTCTATTGATATAACGAAAACCTTTTACATTGTTTCTGAGACCGGTACCACTATTATGGTACCAAATACAAATCAAAAGAAATAACAAAATTTGAGAAAATTTGAATTTGTTAAGATCTCACAAATACTGCCTAGTTAAACTCTATATATATATATATTTATTTCCGGCAATCGTGATTCTCTCCACCCAACTGACAGCAGAAGAAATTTTTATGAAAATAAAAATGGTCATTTTCTTTAAATGCAAATAAAAATTAAATGCTCGTATGCGGGTGCTCATATTGACACTAAAATTATTGTTATCAACACAACACAATTCAAAAGATCTAATTAATAGACAACTTTACCCTCTTCTATTTTCCTTATTTCAATTTATTTTGCTTCTTTAATTAGCAAGTATTTTTTAAAATCTTTTGAGAAAAGAAACAACTCACTATAGTAAGAAGATTCATACTTGTCCGCATTTGTTTTTAGTATATAGGAGAAAATTTTCAAGCTTATATGTATTTCCTTTTAGCATGTTCTCCCATAAAATTAGTAATTATAAATCCAAATCACCAGCTAGAGTAGCAATTAAAGATTTTAATTGTTTCTTTAATTTTCTTGAAACTAAATGAAAGGAAATTTTAAACAAAATATTTTGTTATTTGATTATGAAAAAAATTTAGTTTTACATATGGCTTAATTTGTTGCTTTTAGCTTAGTTGATTGTTTTGTTGTTTAAAAACTTTTAATATATACTTAGTGCATTATTTTGATGTTTGTAATTATTGTCATATATAATGAACTTGTAAATAAAAAAACGGGTTTCTCATGATATAAAAAAAAAAGCTTGATATACTCTAAATTTCCAATAAAATTACGAAAAGGTAAAAAATATTTACTAATTGCTTCTCATCTGGACTCAGATAGCTACGAGAATATTTATGTCCCCATTAAAAAAATTAACTGATCTACTCATCTACTAGGGCATTAATTGTAGAAGATATTTGTTTCCTACGTGGGATTGTCCCTTAAGGACATTAATATTGCAAAATAATTAAGAAAAGATGATCAAATGTTTGAGAGGTAACAATTGAAGGGTAAATTTGTCTATCAAATTAAAAATTGAAATAATATTGTGTCATGAACAAATTATGTTGTGCGGATATCAGTACCCTTCGTATGCAATTTAGAAAATTTAAAAGTCTCGATAGCTAACTGCCACACGATACTAACAGCTGCTTGAAAAGCGCCGTAGAAAATACAAAGAAATTCTTGGCCAAGGACAGATCTGCACAGGAGAAATTGAAAGCTCGTTAAGTCGTACGTACATTATTAAAGAAAATAAAATGTACATACAGGACGCACATGGAATCTGATTTAAAAAAAAAAAAAAAAGTAAACGTAAATAAAGAAATTAAATCTGATTCTCCAACGCTTTTTCTCTTGTGCGTATGGAACCTTAATACTTGGTGGTCACTATCAAATAAGGGTAAAAACGGAATGGATAATATCTGATATTCGAATATTTGTGTGGATATGAATACTATATGGTTTTACATTTCAATTATTCGTATCCGAATAGTAGATATATATCATATATTTTAATATATATTATGAAAAAAATATTGTTATGTACCATTAAATTAGATAAATATTATGAACTTTGGTAACTTTTAATATTATTTTAATAAATATCCGATCTGATCGTATATGTATCCGGCTGATATCCGATCCGTATCCGTATCCGGAAAATTAAAAATGATATCGATATGGTTTTACCACTATCCGCTCCGTTTTCACCCCTATAGTACCAAGTCATTTAAAACAAATAATAATAATTAACGCTTTTGATCACAATATCCGATTCTAGATCAATCCGAACCATCCAATTTTGACAACACGTTTGCTATAATTAGATAAATTTAATATAATAACGTGACAATTTGTGTGATTTAAATTATAATTTTTTTTAATTAAACCTAGTTCACCACCCAATTTGCTATTGGATCCATGGGCCCAATGGCCCATATAATATAAAAAGGCCTTCTTGCGGTTAGAAATCTCGGTGTTACCCCAATATTTTTTAAATGTAAAAATCAACGGGGGGCATTAAGATAAGAAAAGCTACAGAGTGGATTTTATATTCAACACAAGTGCACTGTGCATATGCTCCTAAAAAGCTTTGTATTCTCTTTTTATCCTCTTGAGTTCTAACAACACATGTTCTTCTTATTAGCAATTAAAAGTTGGTGTGGGCTATAGAGCTAGTGAGCATAAAACTGTCATTGATTGTGGGGCTCACCATTCCCTTTTCTTTTTATTTCTTTATTTCCAATTAGTAACATAGGCAAATAATTTCGGATTCCAAGTAAGGTTGAGAATATAGTTTTTCCCCTATAAAAATATATATTCCGAGTATTCCGTAAATTACCTTCTTTTTTTTTAGAAAACAATTTGGATTTGGTGTTTGTACTTGTAGATTATTTTCAGGACTTTCCTAATAACCACTTTTCAGTAAGATATCCACCGATTTTCTAAAAGTGAAATTGTTTTTAGCAAATAAAAAAAATATTTTTTTAATGAAATAGCATGATATATTTTTCTTCCAAATTTAGAAGTCTAAAACAGGTTCCTCTTTAAGTGGTAAAATAGGCAATGTTTTCAAATACGGTTTCTATGCAGTATGCGGAAGGCTACCGCATACCGCATATACGATATGCTGGCCGCATATGAGGATTTTTATGCGGACTTATATATACGGATTTAAAAATGAAAATTAATATATATAAACAAGTATGCGGTAATATGTAGTGTGCGGTAATATGTGGTAATATGCAGTGATATGCGGTAATATTCGGTATCATATAAACAAGTATGTGGTAATATGTGGCCGAATATCGGTAAAGATATGCGGCCGAATATGCAACCGCATATGCAGAACCACATATTAGACCGTATATTGATTTTCTATGCAGTTGTACGCATATGGAGCCGCATGAACCGCATTTTGTTACAGCGAACATAGGTAATCTAAAATGCACTTTCTTTTTATTACTATTAGTACAGTATTTTTTTTACAGCAACCGATGTGCTGAATTGTCTGAACAGTATATCTCCTCGAAGTCAGAAACATTTCTTAGGTATTAGAACCTTTTCATATCCAAAAGCTGCTGTACTTATTTTCCAGGGTTAATTAAAGTTTTGGTGCTGCTTGATAATGTTTCTCAACAGTCGTTTTCAATATTCCTTCCTGAGAGATATCCCTTTTAGGCAGGGGCGGATGCAAGATTTTGATCAGAGTAGGACAAGAAATTATTGAATCGGATTTCGAATTGAATTTAATTGAACCGTATCTTATATAATTTACCAATTTAATATACAATGGACCAGTTATTTTAATTGAGCTGCAGGGTAGGGCAACATCAATTTTCAGGGTCGGACAAAGGCCCAAAATCCAATATTTGTAAATTAGTTTTGGATTTTCAGAGTAGGGCAGTTGCCCTACCCTGTGCTACAGTAGATCCGCCCTTGCTCCTAGGGACATAAGGACCGATTTGTAAATGAGCATATTTTCATTTTCAAAGTTCAAACAGTCAATCCGACCATTCAACATATCTCCATATTAAAATGTACTTGGAGGTCAAATTTTACATTGTTTTGAATTTTTTTACGATTATTAAGTATTTTACAAACTAGTCAAATTCAGACCATGGAATTTGTACCCATCTTAATAAATCGTAAAAAAAATTCAAAAAAATGTAAAATTTGACCTCCAAGTACATTTAATATGGAGATAATGTTGAACGGTCGGAGTCGACTGTTTGAACTGTTGAAAATGAAAATATGTTCATTTTATAAATAGGTCCCTTATGTCCCTAGGAGCAAGGGCGGATCTACTGTAGCACAGGGTAGGGCAACTGCCCTACTCTGAAAATCCAAAACTAATTTACAAATATTGGATTTTGGGCCTTTGTCCTACCCTGAAAATTGATGTTGCCCTACCCTGCAGCTCAATTAAAATAACTGGTCCATTGTATATAAATTTGGTAATTATATAAGATACGGTTCAATTAAATTCAATTCGAAATCCGATTCAATAATTTCTTGTCCTACTCTGATCAAAATCTTGCATCCGCCCCTGCCTAAAAGGGATACTCTCAGGAAGGAATATTGAAAACGACTGTTGAGAAACATTATCAAGCAGCACCAAAACTTTAATTAACCCTGGAAAATAAGTACAGCAGCTTTTGGATATGAAAAGGTTCTAATACCTAAGAAATGTTTCTGACTTCGAGGAGATATACTGTTCAGACAATTCAGCACATCGGTTGCTGTAAAAAATACTGTACTAATAGTAATAAAAAGAAAGTGCATTTTAGGTTATCTATTTTTGCTGTAATAAAATCGGTTCATGCGGCTTCATATGCGTACAACTGTATAGAAAATCAATATGCAGTCTAATGTAGTTCCGCATATGCAGCTACATATTGGCCATATATTTTTACTACATATTCGGCCACATATACCGCATACTTGTTATATGATACCGAATATTACTGCATATTATTGCATATTACCACATATTACGCACACTACATATTACCGCATACTTGTTATATATATTAATTTTCATTTTTAATCCGTATATATAAGTCCGCATAAAAATCCTCATATGCGGCCGCATATCGTATATGCGGTATGCGGTAGCCTTCCGCATACTGCATAGAAACCGTATTTGAAAACATTGCCTATTTTACCACTTAAAGAGGAACCTGTTTTAGACTTCTAAATTTGGGAAGAAAAATATATCATGCTATTTCATTAAAAAATATTTTTTATTTGCTAAAAACAATTTCACTTTTAGAAAATCGGTGGATATCTTACTGAAAAGTGGTTATTAGGAAAGTCCTGAAAATAATCTACAAGTACAAACACCAAATCCAAATTGTTTTCTAAAAAAAAGAAGGTAATTTACGGAATACTCGGAATATTATTTTATAGGGGAAAAACTATATTCTCAACCCTACTTGGAATCCGAAATTATTTGCCTATGTTACTAATTGGAAATAAAGAAATAAAAAGAAAAAGGAATGGTGAGGCCCACAATCAATGACAGTTTTATGCTCACTAGCTCTATAGCCCACACCAACTTTTTAATTGCTAATAAGAAGAACATGTTGTTAGAACTCAAGAGGATAAAAAGAGAATACAAAGCTTTTTAGGAGCATATGCACAGTGCACTTGTGTTGAATATAAAATCCACTCTGTAGCTTTTCTTATCTTAATGCCCCCCGTTGATTTTTACATTTAAAAAATATTGGGGTAACACCGAGATTTCTAACCGCAAGAAGGCCTTTTATTATATGGGCCATTGGGCCCATGGATCCAATAGCAAATTGGGTGGTGAACTAGGTTTAATTAAAAAAAATTATAATTTAAATCACACAAATTGTCACGTTATTATATTAAATTTATCTAATTATAGCAAACGTGTTGTCAAAATTGGATGGTTCGGATTGATCTAGAATCGGATATTGTGATCAAAGCGTTAATTATTATTATTTGTTTTTAAATGACTTTGTACTATAGGGGTGAAAACGGAGCGGTAGTGGTAAAAACCATATCGATATCATTTTTAATTTGCCGGATACGGATACGGATCGGAATATCAGCCGGATACATATACGGATCAGATCGGATATTTATTAAAATATATTAAAAGTTACCAAAGTTCATAATATTTATCTAATTTAATGGTACATACACTAGTTTTTTTCATAATATATATTAACACTATATGATATAGTATCTATTATTCGATACGAATAATTGAAATGTAAACCATATAGATATTCCATACCACACAAATATTCGAGATATCAGATTTATCCATTCCGTTTTCCCTTATTTGATAGTGACCCACCAAGTATTAAGTTTCCATACGCACAAGAGAAAAAGCGTTGGAGAATCAGATTAATTTCTTATTTACGTTACTTTTTTTTTTTTTTTTAAATCAGATTCCATGTGCGTCCTGTATGTACATTTTATTTTCTTTAATAATGATGTACGACTTAACGAGCTTTCAATTTCTCCTGTGCAGATCTGTCCTTGGCCAAGAATTTCTTGTATTTTCTACGGCGCTTTTCAAGCAGCTGTTAGTATCGTGTGGCAGTTAGCTATCGAGACTTTTAAATTTTCTAAATTGCATACGAAGGGTACTGATATCCGCACAACATAATTTGTTAATGACACAATATTATTTCAATTTTTAATTTGATAGACAAATTTACCCTTCAATTGTTACCTCTCAAACATTTGATCATCTTTCTTAATTATTTTGCAATATTAATGTCCTTAAGGGACAATCCCACGTAGGAAACAAATATCTTCTACAATTAATGCCCTAGTAGATGAGTAGATCAGTAATTTTTTTTAATGGGGACATAAATATTCTCGTAGCTATCTAAGTCCAGATGAGAAGCAATTAGTAATATTTTTACCTTTTCGTAATTTTATTGGAAATTTAGAGTATATCAAGCTTTTTTTTTTATATCATGAGAAACCCGTTTTTTATTTACAAGTTCATTATATATGACAATAATTACAAACATCAAAATAATGCACTAAGTATATATTAAAAGTTTTTAAACAACAAAACAATCAACTAAGCTAAAGCAACAAATTAAGCCATATGTAAAACTAAATTTTTTTCATAATCAAATAACAAATATTTTGTTTAAAATTTCCTTTCATTTAGTTTCAAGAAAATTAAAGAAACAATTAAAATCTTTAATTGCTACTCTAGCTGGTGATTTGGATTTATAATTACTAATTTTATGGGAGAACATGCTAAAAGGAAATACATATAAGCTTGAAATTTTCTCCTATATACTAAAAACAAATGCGGACAAGTATGAATCTTCTTACTATAGTGAGTTGTTTCTTTTCTCAAAAGATTTTAAAAAAATACTTGCTAATTAAAGAAGCAAAATAAATTGAAATAAGGAAATAGAAGAGGGTAAAGTTGTCTATTAATTAGATCTTTTGAATTGTGTTGTGTTGATAACAATAATTTTAGTGTCAATATGAGCACCCGCATACGAGCATTTAATTTTTATTTGCATTTAAAGAAATGACCCATTTTTATTTTCATAAAAATTTCTTCTGCTGTCAGTTGGGTGGAGAGAATCACGATTGCCGGAAATAAATATATATATATATAGAGTTTAACTAGGCAGTAGTTGTGAGATCTTAACAAATTCAAATTTTCTCAAATTTTGTTATTTCTTTTGATTTGTATTTGGTACCATAATAGTGGTACCGGTCTCAGAAACAATGTAAAAGGTTTTCGTTATATCAATAGAAACGGTGGGATTGATTCCACTTGTATAAAAGGCTTTATTGTGTCGGAAGTCGGAACAAATATTTATTACTATATTTTTTTTACAAAACAAATTTTATTCAAACAACATTATAAAATAAAATAAAATACAAGTTCACATATGTAAAAAGAAAAAAAAGAAAAGTACACATTAGCAACATACGAACTAACTAAAAGCCTTCTGCTCTGTATATATTAACTGACTATGGGACCACGTAATTTTCTTTCCGCCTAACATAAATGTACTGAAGATCAATAGTAAAAGACCTAATTGGAGATGAAGCCAGAGTGCACTACCCATATTGGCTAACTGTGTTTGGAGAGTACTTGACACCCAGATTCAAAACCAGCATGAGCCAGGAAACAACATGCGTGTTCACAATGCTAGAGCCAGCATGATCCCGTTTCATACTTACAGTTATGTTTACATTTATTTGAGTCCCTATACACAACAACACGATAAAACAGAAAGCTAGACAACAGACATCATCTAATATGTTAGTCAAAAAAACAATCATCAGAGAGACGATCACCCGAACAATGAGAAAATCAAATCGCGATGAAAAGAAAAAAATCAGAAAAAAGAAAAAGAAGAGGAGAGAGACAAAATAGAGAGAGTATCAATGCTACCTTTCTGTGTAGTGGGACACAGTACATTAAAGCTGAGCTGGAATTTTTAAATTTTGTTAATAGAAATTTTGAAAATGATTTCCATCTGACAAAATAGAGTAGTGATGTTTTGTCTGTCACATCAGATCCGAATCCTGCTAAAGCAATGAAGAGAAGAAAACAGAAGGCAGTTTAATTGTTTGTGTTGACAATGGATAGCACATAGCAGCAGCTTTAATTACTCCAAGCCCTTAAAAATTCTTTTCCCTTTCCTCCGTTCTTTAGATTTCTGTCAGTTTCACTTTTCTCCCTCTTTTGTATTCATAAATATAAATTAAACCCACAAAATAATTTGATCAATTGGAGTACACATCGAATCAAATAAATCAAATTTTAATTTGGTTAAATTAAATTAGAACAAATTTTAAGCTATAACTAATAATACAATATTAACTTGATAATTTGTGTATTAATATGTATGATACTGCAAACTAACATAATATTTACTAATATTTGGTTCATTTATTATGTTCAATTTAATTAGTTTTTAATTGTCAAAATTAAACCATAAATAGAAAATCAAACTATCATTATTTTAAATCGAACAACTGACCAAATCGATTTATCCAAAATAAACTTGATTCAGTTAAAATCAAATAAACCAAACTATAAAAACCCCAACCTATTACCGCCAAATACGTATCTATTTTCTTCTAGCTCTAACGCAATTTTAACAGACTAAAACTTATATTTTATCAAAAAAATTGTGTCATCAAAAACATTATAAAATATAAAAATAGAAGTTGATAGGGCCATGTACTAAAAGACCCAATAACCTGAGTACTAAATCCAAATAGCAGGCCCGTTTGAGTCGTCCGTATGAGACTCGAACTGGCTTACTGAGACAGGCCCATTCGAGTTGTCCATATGAGACTCGAACCGTCTTGCTGGCCCATGAGCCAAGCCCGTCGAGTCGTCCGTACGACATTAGAACCGACTTACCGGCCTACGGGAAAGCCCATACGGGACGACCGTACAAGATCAAAACCGACCTATAAGCCTATAAATACTCCAAAGTTCACTGAGTTTCGGAGACCACGATTCAGGAAAACCGGTATATAGAGGATAGAATTACGTACCTGTTGGATCTATACTCAATTCTTACACGAACACGTAATAAATACCCACCTAACCCATACGGACTAACTCCTCTCGAGTTAGAATGTACTTAGACACATTGCGTCTTAATCTCTCCGGAGTTAGGACCTATCAGAAGTGAGTGTGCTGGAATTGAAAACATTCTTAAAATTTAAAATGGAAAAGAGCATGCCGGGGATGTCTAGTGCCAAAATCTTTAAGTCACCACCATTCCTTTGTTGTGATTCCGACCCAATTACCTAATTTTATAGTACAGTAAGTGTAATTTTATAGTCAATTAATAAATAGTTGATGATTCTGGTTATGATAGTGATGACAATCACACAACAAAGGTAACAATAGTTAATTAACAAGGGTGACACTTTATAGTAATTGAGCTGATTAATTTTAATCACAGTAACAAGGTTCCCAACTAATTAATAGTATTATTTGTTTTCAACATGTTGATGAATGAGCAAAATTAAACAAGTATTTGTGTATAATTCATCTAATATATGCACGTATGTCTCCCAATATGAGCAATACATGTATTATTCATGATTTACTTTTATTTTTCTTATTATTTGTTTTAGTTTTCTTCCGATTGCAAATTATTGTGTTAGTGGGAGAATTTGGGATCAAGGGAAAATTGCATTGGCTTAGGAATATCAAGATATCATTTTAATTATTTAATTCCATTCGCTTGCATCACCTATTGAGTATTGAGGAGCACCTTTTGAGTTTTGGTGGGAAACAGGATCAGATTCTGTCCTTTTGTAAATATTTGTTTTGCTATTGTCTTGGCCAGATTTAAATTTAAAACAGTGACAACTACATTATAAATGTACGGATTGAGATCTGCTGCGATTCGAATATTGAGCACAGTAACGCTGCAATCCCTGTTTTTTCAAATTCAGCCGTTCAACTTTTTAGTGCACGCATCTCAAAACAGCTGGTTTTTCTGTGCACGCATCTCGAAACAATTCGACAGCTGGATTTGGAAAATCAAGGATTGCAGGGTACTGTTCATAGTACCCGGATCGCAGCAGATTCTCACCCTAAATGTACTCCTACTAGGCTGTCAAAAAAGCTCGTAGTTCATCATTCAATTGACTTCGATTCAAAAAAAAAATCGCAATTAACTCGTTCGATTGAAGTTCATTATGAAACAAATCAAACCAGTTCGGTTCAAATCTTATTCAAACTCAAACTCAAACAAGATATAGTTCGTTAGAAATTGGTTCGCGAACTATTTAGTTCAAATCTCAAATTAACATGTACCGTTCAAATTAGAGCAACGCCAGTGGCTCAATGCAAAATCAAGGATTCATTTCAAATAGGTACAAATAGGTACCTAATATGATCAGATAAGATCCAATGCAATGCTTAGTTTAAGCTATCCAATTTTTAAAAAAATAACTAAGGGCGGTAGCTGCCAAAAAAGCTCGTAGTTCGTCATTCGACTGACTTCTATTCGGAAAAAAAAATCACAGTTAACTCGTTCGATTGAAGTTTGTTCTGAAACAAATCAAACAAAGTTCGGTTCGAATCTTATTCAAATTCAAACTCAAACTAGAGTAAGTTTGATTTGGTTTGATTCGTTTGCAACCCTAACTCCTACTGTATATAGTATATCTCAATTTTTATTTTTTGCAAACAAAATATTTATACTTGATAGTTATTTCAATTTTATGTAATTAGAAATAAAAATACTAAATATTATATTTTTAACTTAAAATTTCAACTTAAACTTTCTTATAATTCTCCCGAAAAGAAAAACAAGTAAATATTATGTGAGAGGGTTCAAATGTCTTCAATTTTTGTGCGTCCAGTACCTCTATTTTTAAAATTTTCTAATAACCAAAATATTAGAACTAAAAAAAGTATCACTTTTTATTTATATTTATTTAAATCGATAAGATGAAAAATCAGTATAGAAATTATCCAAATCAGTGTACTTTTGCAAGTTCTTAATTTCAAAACAAACTCGAAATGTCAATTTTGTTGGTCCCTAAAGCACTTAGAGGAGAGTGAATATGGAGCCTTTTGAAAATTTAAATCTAAATACTTTTAACTAACGTGTGTAGGTGTTATTCTTGGCGGAAACAAGAATAACTTTAAAATAAACAAGTATGCGTAAAATAAATAGAAGAGTTAAGAGACACTTGACACGAGAATTGTTTACGGAGTTCGACACTAACGCTTACGTTTCCGGAGCTCGCGACCTTCGAGATGGCGCGCCTTTCTTTACCCAATGAGAAAGGAGTACAAGGTGGAACCGGTGAGCCCTTACAACGCTTGAGAAATCACTCAAGATGATCACACAATGATCACTCTACTTCTTACAAGATTGATTGTGGTCGAGTATGTTTGAGATTGTTGTATGAATATTGAAGTTTTGTGCACAAGCAACAATGGCTTTTTCTAGATCTGAAAAGAATTCGGAACATTGCAATTGGGGGCGGCTACAGTGATAATCCAAACCTAGATTTTATTTCTATTTATAGAGAAAGAAACAAAATAAGGTAACTGGCCTTAACTGTTGCAACGGTTAGCCCTAGTTAGCAGGTTTGGCTGCACTGGGAAACCCTAACGCTTATAAGCGTTACAACGGTTGCTACAACAGACCTTTGGAAGTTTTGGGGTCCAAAATTAATTTATTTCGTTACAACAGTTATTTGAGCGTTGCAATGAATTAAATCGATTATGTTGTGGATTAAGGTATTGTATTAAATCGTTGTGACGCTTAATTAAACAGTTGCAAGGTTAGCCCAAATTAGCACATTCTCAAGCATACGTTACTAATTTTACAGATTTCTAAACTTAATCTTGAAGTGATGCTTCTAAATCCAATGATTGGTTCTTCATGACTCATCGTTGATTAGTATAGCAATTTATCATGCATCTTTGATGTATATTTAGCAATTTATATCGTCATGAGCCTGCACAATATCTCAAGATAAGAAACTGTAAAATTCAACAAATATAAATTAAAATTATTAACTTTAAAAAATGAATTTTTAACAGTTTTATTTTGTCTATTATGTATAGATACTTATAAAATTAAATATATGCAGTATATTTAGTATGAACACTTTTATGTGCAGATCAAGAATGCACGTAGAACATAAGTTCCAAGAATCATTTTTCTAATTTTAAAGCATATTAAACATGGCAATTATTCGTCCCTTGCTGGGCCTTTGGCAACCTGCACCAGGTTCTGTCATTTCTCAATATTACAATAACCAGAACATTTCCAATGGCAGCAATTCAAGAATAATATGCCAGTGCTTTTATTACAGCATCAAAGAGTCACAACCTCAGCTTTTTAATCAAGAGCATTCAATCAATCAAATGTCATATAATGACTGAAAAGTTTCTTATTAAAAGAAAAAATACACGTATAATTTAATACAGGTTACCTTTAAAAAAGAAAAAAAAAAATACTCGAATCTAATGGGCCGACAAGTTTTGAAGACAATCGATGGATTTAGAGTTTATGACTTCTGAAGTACCGCATCCAAAAAATTATGAGGAGAGCTCAAATGCCTCATTGTTTCATGCTCTAATTGTATCTCAATATATTTATCTTCAATTTCAAAGTTCAAACAGATGATCTGAACCACTCAACGTGATATCCACGTTAAAATATAATTGAAGACCAAATTTTATATTTTTTGGAATTCTTTTCCTATTTTCTAAGCCAAGTACAAAATTATTGTTTTGAAGTGGATCACAATTTTCTGAAAAACAGTGATATTGCATCTATTTTAAAAAATAGTAAATAAAAATATAAAAATATAAAATTTAATCTCTAAACACATTGTAATGTGGATATCATGTTGAGCGGTTCATATCTTTTGTTTCAACTATAAAATTGAAAATAAAGATGTTGGAGTACAATTAGAGCATTAAGCCCTCCTCAAAAATATATATGTATTTTTTTTAGAGTAACCCCGGAGAACTTATGAATGGGAAAATTTGTATCGTATTGGTGGCTAAGAATAAAAATGTTATAAAGACAATTTTTTGTTATCATCGTTACTATTAATTTTGGAATTTATGTATTTTCCCCTCTAAATTTCATAATATCATACTTACCCTTCTAAATTTCAAAAACTCACAAACTTCAATTTTATTATCTTTTCTATTATAAGTCATTTTAAATTTATGAAGTACCTATTTTATCCTTCATTAAAACAATAAAAACTAGCAAATTTCAGAAAAATGTCAGTTTTCTAATTAACTGGGTTTGAGACAATGAGTCATTTCTCTACTTCTGACACTTACACAAACATGTACCTAAATATCATTGCATAAGCGTTAGAAGTAATGAAATGACACATTTGCCTTCGAAAACCATCCAATAAGATGATTGACATGTTTCTAAAATATGATACATATTTTTTATTTTTAATTGAAGGGTAAATGGATACGTTGTAATATTTAAAATAAGTTTTAATAAAAAAAATACATTAAATGGGTAAATTTGTGACTTTTTAAAGTTTAAAGGATAAATATGATATTATGAATTTTAAGGAGGAAATACGTAATTTCCATGTTTTTGAGGGTTATACATGAAATTCCCCCTAAGTAATTCTACTAATTGGCATTTATTTTGACTAATTCATATGCAAAATAATTACCTTCTCAACTTTGCATAATTTCCGACGAACTTTGGATGATAGTTTGGCCAATCTCAACCGAAGGTCATGTGAAGCACATGAAGATAAATAGAGAGGTTGGGGAGCTTCAATTTCATTTTAAAATGTTTTGAGTTTCAGCGTATAGTTTTAGGTTTTAATTTGCAAATCTTAATTCTTATATTTACATAGATGTTGTAATTTGTCAATGGCTGTGATTAAAAGATGTTCTCTTCAATCAAACAATATGTTTTTCTTTTAATTCTATGTATCTTTTTGATGTTTTTTTTATATGTAGAAGTCTAATTTATTTAGATATGTACTCGTTACACATACTCGCCACGTGTAGATGTCGTGATTTCTCTATTTTTTTTTATTTTCCTAGACGGTTCTTATTTGATTGTCATATACTCGATTTTTTTTTTAAATATCATTGAAGGATACAAATTCATATTATTCATCAAATTATACAATTGTTCTAACTGAAGTGAAAGAAAAATAAATAATTGTCTGAACTGAAATGAATTCGCATATTTATTTTTTATTGGCTAAGAATAATCAGAGGTATTTTAGTGTGATGAATTCAAGCAAAATATAATATCCCATTAAAACCAATAAATACTATGTTATTCATTTTGATGTTGAGGCTCTAAATCTTACTGAATAATGACTTGGTAACCACCGTCAAGGATTTCTCAAAAAAAAAAAAAAAATACTTGGTAACCACTGAATAATTATGCTATTTTTTTTTTCTGTTTCTTAGTAAAAGATTCATTCTGCATTTGCGTATTTACAGAAAATGGATATTTTAGACACGGAACAAGATGATACAAGTATTTACATTGATTTGCCTTAAAAAAGAGTACAAAAAAAAAAAAAATTTTAAAAACCAGCGAATTAATACCAGAAGTAGGGGTGTCAATGGCATCCTTTTATCCGTTTATCCGACCCGTACTGTATCCGATATGACGGGTACGAGTAAGAATTTTTTTTCGTAATCTTATCGGGTACGGATATGGATAAAAAAAAAATTTCATTATCTAAACGGATAAGGGTACGGATAAAGTCTATTTCGTACTCGTTACTTGATTGGATAATTATAAAAAAAAATTATATATATTATATATATATATATATATATATATATTAGTACGCATTGAAAAAAGTACTTTAATCGGTTTACTTGTGCTTAGCATGATCAAATTTTTTTTCAGTAAAGTACTATATATATATGTGTGAAATGAATGTATATGTTTTAATGTTTTATTTAATAAAAATAATTATTATATTAGTATTACCCGTTATTTACCCGCTACTGTTTCGTTATCCGACAATCATAATAAGTAAGGATAAAGTACATATAAGATAATTTGTAATGAATTCGGATATAAGAATACTCCCATTGACCTTATCGTACCCGTTAACACCCCTAACCAGAAGGGTCATGTTTACGGAGAGCAGCTTGGGTCCGATGCCCATCAGACTCAAAGTTGGGTCCGATGGATTTCGGGACCGTCCGATTTACTTTAATTTCGTGCACACAAATTTAAAGCATACGCGAAAATTACGAGCGCAAATCTTAAAACAGATCGGACGGTCATCGAACCCAAATTGGCCTCCATGTTTACGTGGATATGTTTTTCTCAGCGGAAATACCACTATACCAGAAGGGTCAAATTTTTTATGATTGGTTTTCTATGCGCTCGTGGACACACGAAAAGAGAAAACGAAAAACATAAAATGATATATAAAATAATATATCTAAGAATTCCGCCATGTCATGCTGAGTTGACTTGTAGATAAATAAAAACCAATAAGCATGTGCAAAATATACCAACAATTTTTCAAGTAAAAAATTGAACTTAAAGGAGGACTTGGGCTTTGATATCCGGCCCATGTTACTTACGCAGCAGCTCTTTCAAGTACAGAGGTCGCTTTAGCCTTGTTTTGTAGAAACAGAATGTTAGAGGGGGCCGGGCCCGTTTTATGTTTATCACAGAACTTGTGAATTTTTTATCTCTTCAAATTTGTAATAATTAATATGATATTTTATTCTTTTGCAGAGAAGAGTATGAATGTATACACAAGGCCAAGCTGAGATGCATGCAAGAATTGCCTAAAGCATATTTGTATATATGCGTGAATATCGTAATATAAGAAACTTTCTATGTTATTAATTATATCAAGCTAATTAAGTAAAAGCTATCTATGTTAATTATATCAAGCTACAATACTTCATTACACCTTTCTCTTGGACAAATTAAACCATCCTATTACAAAGCTTACATACTTAGCAAGAGATGGATATCAGGTACAGAGGCCGGTAAGTGCGCATTCAATACCTTTACTCCCTCCTCTTCTAGTAAACGAATCGTATTGTAAAACCCCGAGTTGTTTTTCTCGAGATTATATGTACTTTTACCGCTTTTAATCCAACGGCGAGATCTTGAACCTCTATGTGTGGCAAAAGTTTAGTCGGACACTGTTGGTTGAGTCTAAGGCAATGTGTTGCTCTTCTCTCTCTAAGCTTCTCACACTCTCTCGCAGCTCTGTTATGTAGTCTGCTGCCCCGATTATACAGTCCGGTATGATTGCGCAAAACCATCTAGTAAAAAGAAATCAATATGTTTCTTGTTTTAATTATAAACTTTATATATATAGTTTCCATCATAAACTATCTAGTTACATGTCCTTTTGCAACTTGTTGTGCCTCTTCTGTTTATATTATATTAAATTCATGTCACTGATACTTAGATTGTGACAGTATAAAGATTATACAATACAAATATGAAGTTGTGAACCTGAGTATAGATAAAACAAAGTACAGTACCTTTGTTGCTCTCGGAAGGAGGGTTTCAAGTTTAGAGTAGAGAGATTTGATATAAATTCGCCGGTTTCTCCACGGTTTTACGATCTGGTTTCCGGGGTTCGCAACCGGAGCTCTCCATTTGTGCAGTTGATGCGAGATCTCTCTATACTCAGCTCAGGTTGCGCTTCATTTACAGAAGCACTAGGGTCTTTATATATGTGTGTGTGGTGTGTGTGTGACAAGAAAATAGGATGAGATTACTACGAAAAATGAGAATATCCGAGTGGTTGCAAAAGCGAGTGAGAGTGACGGTGGGTCCTTTTTTTTTTGACTCGAGAGAGTGTGGGAATTCGCTTTCTACATAGTTCGGTTATTCATGATGCTGTTACACTAATATTGGTTTTAATTCGTATAGTTTTTTTT